>JAEQML010063981.1:0-22498 GCA_016904865.1 Pissodes strobi
TAATTATGTTACTTTTTAAAATGTGACTTTTAACTTTTTAATTGTGATTTGACCGTTGTTTGTTTTCTCTTCGTTGATATGCTCTTCAGGTCCAATGACAAGTAAGTGAAACAACCTCTACCATTTTCCTTTGTCTCTAAAAATTCACACAAAACATCACAAAAAAAGCACCGTTCTCAACTTACATACCTATTTTAATGCCTTTCAAATTTTCAACACTCAGAATCCTGATATAACATTGTCAATTTTATCATTTTCTTCCTAAAGATCTTACAACTTACTTCCGCTAATGGGTGTTCTTCTACTTACTTTTCAGGTAACACCGATGATGGCTTAGGCCGAAAGCGCTCTGTTATGCATTTATAGGAAGTCCTTTTTTAAATTTTGCATGGAATACAAAGCGTTTCATTTAGTATGATTCATACATGCACACAGCCACTACTCTTCACTTAATATACATAAGTTTTCGCGCAATTTTCCACCAGCTCGCTTTACCTAGAGAAATCTGGTGAACGTGTTACGTGTTTGTAACACGAACGTTACAAATGTTATGATTCCTTCAACCTACTACAATCAGGCAAGGGTATATCTTTATTTGAATTTTACTACGTAGATACAACCTAGTGTCACCCTACGATATTAGAGAATTACACTCCTGCAATATAATCAGCTTTGCAACACTAAAAATTACGAGAATTACGTGTAATTACTTAATTAATTAAGTAGGGGCTTCTCTACTCTTCTCTACTCTTGTGCACCCTATTTAAGCACTTCCCTATGGGGGAAAAATCTTAAGTACAAAAGTAGGGTCCTACCCAAACCGCAGAAAATCAGGAAGGGAACGTATAAAATAATGTGTTTGTCTAATGGATTCAACTTATGCCACATCTTTTCATTTTTCCCAGTTTGTTTGGAAGGTGGAGCTATTAAACCTGATATAATCGGAATACCCAACGAGAAGACTATCCGGTAAATGAACCATACTCCGTTAAAAAACACAAGTTGTATTTTTTTACCATATTCCGATTGACATTAGTGCCAACATGACGCTATTTACGTTGTGCACTTATTCCGTTAAAAAACACAAGTTGTATTTTTTTACCATATTCCAATTGACATTTGTGCCAACATGACGCTATTTACATTGTGCACTTATTTATGTTAATTGCTCATTTATTCAAGCCCCGAAGATTAAACAATATTCAACTGTTATTATTAGCAAAATGTCATTGCCGAATCAAAATAACTCATTACTATCTGGTTCTCAATAAATTAGCACATTTTACTGCTGCATCAGGAAAGTCTGACGGTTAACCTTTAAAATGTGTGCCTCATTTGGAAACTTTTCAACAACAATAACCACTTCACATAATGTTATCTTTATTGCTCCGAAAAAATGTTGAATATGCTTCCTAATCGCCGAGAAAGGACGAAAAACAAACAGTTAAGCATTACAATGATTTATCAGCAATTTTATTTTTTTTACCAACACTCAGTGTCGGTCGATAAGGTGGCCTTTACACTGTTGTCACGATGTATGTGGTTAAATAATATTTTTGGGACTTTTTCACGGGAGACAGCAAATAAAAGTGCTAATTGTTGAGATAGATGCTTTTAAGTGATGTTTATTTCTTTTTTTTTGCGATAAAATACAACATAGAAGCTTGGTCATGGGCACAGGACAGACCTAATTAATCCACTGTTCTGCATTTTTAAACTTTTCGTCACTCCCTGACATTTTTTTCGCTCTTTTGTGTCTGTTTTAATATGCCGATTTCATTTCGGCTTTCACCCATAGATTTTTAGAGAAAAGAAGAATATAAAATATGAGAACATCAAGCCATACAAATTAGTGAATTTTACAAAATCAAAAGTCTAAGTCACAATTTCTTTTTTATTTTGGGCTTAAAAAAAGAGGATATAATCAAATAAATTATTTTGTTTTTATTTTTTCATTTGTATTGATGGGATCGGTTTCACGTCTGAGGGTCCAACAGTAGTACGCCAACATGTTTTTGGTATATTTGAACATTTTGCTGGTGAAATCTGTCTTCGTGCTCCTCTGAAACTGCACCTAAGTTTTCAGGATAGAGTCCCAAATGCTCCCTAGTTTTATGTGCAGAGGATTGATTCTGCTGTTCAACTAACTTGCGGACGTTTTTCAGACTGGGCACAATGTTTTCACGTTCAGGCCATTCTTTAACTACATACAATTGGCTGGCTCTGTTGCCCCATCGGTTTTTCCTCTGTTGCCCCATGGGTTTTTCCTGAGATATAAAATGGGGCTGCTTGCTGCTACTATATTGGTAATAGTCTTCCTCCTGAAAACTTGTGCCGGCTTTTGATGACAAATCGTCTACTTCATCCGATTCCGGGTCTCTATTTTGTATTTTTCTGAAGGCTTAGGGACAGGTATGCTGGAAGCATCATGGTCTAATGGCGGAGGGAATATTAGGATATTCCATTTTATGTTTGCTTTTACCAGAAAACCCCTGAATTTTTGTTAAGTAAAAATATCAATCATCAACGTGGTTCTGAGGATCCCGCCAACTCATTGTTAATCCAAATTTCATAGTCTAACCAACCCGTTAGGGTTCTACAGTAAGTATTGTAATAAATTTTGCAATACTTTCAACAATTCAACCAAACCATATATATCAGAAATTGTTAACTATTAACTGGTGAATATTTGTACCTCTTTCGGGTATTTTTGGCCGCCCGAGCAATCAGCACTCCTACCTAATACAAATAGTTTATTAATGTTAAGATTTGTCAACAAATTTACACACGTCAGTCAGGCAAATAATTACAATATAATTCATTGAGAACAATATACTATAGAAAAAAATGACCAACACATAACATTTTAAAATTTGTAAATTAAAAAATTCGTCAAATGAATAAAACACATAAATTAAAAGCGATTTAACTTTTTAAGACTAAAAGTGGAAGCTCATTGATGTGGGCTGGAAGGCGATTAAAAAATTTGACTGCCTAATATCCCGGGCCAGTCTGACACCTCCTTATCCTCCAGTATGGATGTACAATACCAGTATCCTGATGAGCCCAAAATTGACCACACTCTTTCATGAAAATAAGGTTTTTCCAATATAAAGAGTGATGGCAAGGCACGAACACCAAGGTCCCTAAAGGCACTCCTGCAGTCATCCCTGAAACCCAGACCGCTAATGACTCTCACAGCCTTCCGTTGCAAAGCAAAAATTCGACAGGCCTGGGGAGAATGACCCCATGCCAGCAGTGCATATGACAGGTGTGAATGAAACACCGCGAAATAGGCTGTCCTCAAAGCGGCTATGGTTAAGCAGGAACGAAGTCTACGAAGAAGGTACAGACTCTTAGAAAGCTTTCCTGCTACAAGATCCACATGACAATTCCACTGGAGTCCTGGATCTAAATGAACTCCAAAGAACTTGACATACGAGTCAGCATTACTATCGCCCAGGTCTCTCATAGCAAAGATCATGGTGCTGGTTTTATCCTGGTTAAACACAAGTATGTTAGCTGAAAACCATTCTTCAGCCTTCTCCCGGGAAAACTGACACCTCTGAAGTGAAAGCTCAAGTGAGTTCGCATAATATGATACTGTTGTGTCATCGGCAAAGAGAGCATAATGTGAATCAGGATCTGCTAATGGTAGATCATTAACATAGACAAGAAATAATATGGGTCCCAAAACCATGTGGCACCCCCACGTTCATCACCCTATGTGCCGATGACACCCCATTCACTCACACACTCTGGCACACCTGTCTCCCAAGTACGATCTGACAAGTCTAATGCTATCAACACTGATGTTATAGAACTCAAGCTTCCGAATAAGGATATTATAGTCCATGCGATCAAAAGCTTTGCTTAGGTCGCATGACAGGGCTGTGTTGTACTCCATGTTATGGAAGCTATCCAAGATGCCAGAAATCAAGTCGATAATTTCCAAAACTGTGTTTTTCTTTTCTCTAAATCCAAATTGACATTCATTAAACAGTTCCTCATTTTCAAAAAATGCTGTGAGCTGTTTGGTCATACACGTTCAACAGCCTTAGAAAGGATAGGAAGAAGCGATATAGGCCTATAATTCTCTGGCATCTCAGGATCTCCCCTCTTATGAAGTGGGATAACTATCGCCTGCTTGAGAACCGAGGGATCGAGGGAAAGACACCCTCTTTGAAACATAAACTTATAAGTTTGGTCAGTGGATTGAGTATGCTGTCTTTAATTGCCCTAACTAATTTTGTGTTAAAATGATATATATCGCGGTTGTTTTTGTTATTTAGGTTGTTCAAGATGCCACGAACTTCATTGAAACTAACATCACAGAAACAAAACTCATTCATAGCTACCTTAAAGAAGTAATTGTTGAAGTTGTCCGGAGTTATACTATGTTTTAAGAAATCCTCGCTGTTTTGGTTTCTATGCTGGTTTATTATCTTCCTCATACTTTTTGAAGTATTTCCTGAAGATTAAGCCTTTCGTTAGCTTTTATTATATTATTGTTTTTTTTTTAATGTTTATAATTCAAAGAAAATCCTTCGTTATTGTTATATTGCTGGCTTAACGCTCCAAGAAAACGCAAATGGTCCCTCATTTGTCCAAGTCCGTTATTAAATCGGCTGATGTTATCTGCCTGATCAGATCGGACAATATACGTTCTCTCAGGGAAAGATGCTAGAAAAACCCTCTCAGAATTGCCCTGAACCTGGAAAATATCTCGTCGACGCCAAGGTTAGAATAAAATTAAAACAGCTGTCTGATACAAGATGATGGGATTGAAAACGCCCTCTTTGGGTTATCGGTCTACAAACCTACCCACCACTCACATGATGAGACTCCAGTAATTGTAATGGTCGGGACGTATTGTCCACGTTCTCTAAATTCGAGTTACATAATTAGAAGTTATTCAAATAACACATTAGTTTGATTTGCATGCAGAACAGTGATCTTTCTTTTGTTGAAAATTTCATTACCAAACTCACCCTAAGTAATTATGTACATGCGTAATGTTTTACTGAATAATGAATATTATTACTTTAGTAGACGTTTGCCTTACATCGATCTAACCATTGTTAAAGAGATCGGAGACGAACCTTTTCGACAATTTAAATGTTTGGATACTTATTGATGATTTACAAAACTTCGAATTAATTTGGCAATATGTCAAAAGCTTCTTGAACGCAGATGAATCGTTCACCTGCTTCGATTAATTCATATTAAGTACAATAGCCTTGAAATTGTAACAAAAAATATTCCATGATAAAAATAAAAAACACGTATGATTAGTCCCCATTCTGAAAATAGCGGCACGTGGACAACATAGTCTATGAATAGAGTCCATTAAAAAAAATTTGGTTACGGTGATCGCCGGGATTTTTTTACGTTTGACAACGTCGCAAACGGGGATCAAAAAAAAGAACGAAAAAACAATTACGTCAGCGCGTGTTTACCAAGTGATAACACGTTCCTTCCACGTGCATCACACAACAGAATGTGATCTTTAGTCGTTCCTGTTCTAATCTCTCGAGTACAGTATCGAACTCCAGGTATTTCGAAATATTAGAATTAGAATAGTGATCCGGATATGCACCCCATTTAATTTGATTACGGTACTCTAATAAAGCGAATCAACAGAAACAGCAGATATTTTGAATAACTTTCTAGAAATATCCACTACTTTTCTGCTTTTCTTTTTCTTTGGCGATTGACACATTAAATCGATTTGGAGCAGCACCTAATATGCAACAATATAAATCATTAACATATTAAATCTGTAAATTCAATTACTATGGATTTATTGTTGTGACCAGAAATATGCGTAACTATTTAGATACTAATTTCTAAGGCAGTTGGAATGGGCGTCAAGGTCCTAGGGAATGGCCGGCTCGGTCACCCTATTTGACTCCGCTAGACTTCTTTTTGAAACAAAACATGTTTGAAACGGAACGTATTTCTATTCTGGATTTACTTCGAAGTATAACAAACGTTTGCTAAAACGTTGCTATCACTGTATTTGCAGATGTCCGTCGAGATACCTATCTCAGACTTTTTGTGTCAAAAAGTACAGCATCTTTTGAATTGAATGCGTAAGATTTCCTCACTTATTTGATAACAACAAAAATGCCGCTAGTTTGTATTAAGTGATGATACTAACTTAACATTCTAGGATTATAAAGTACTCGTTAAGAGCTTTAAAATGATGTAGTGCAAACCACGCTTTCCCGTTTTAAAATACTAATAAACTCTTTTAGATCTGGCGGCTAGTACCGAATATTGAGGACTCAATCCGGACAGCCCTTTAAAATCCGATACCTAGTTAGTTTGGCGATTGAGACTTGAATTTGGGATGAAACTGAACATGGAGAGCTAGGTAAGTATCCACTTCCCACACTGCGTCAATAAATTCAGTTAGGAATGGTTAATTTTAGTCTCAAGGATTACCAATCAAGTAGCAGATGCCGAAATTGGCAAAATTAAATTAGATATTTAATTAAAAAAGTAGGATGTGTGCTTAAGACCATAAAACAGAAGCGAAAACTTCAACAAAGCGACATTAAAAACTAAATAATGAAATTAAAAGAAAAATAGTTTCTTAGAGGCGCAGAGGATGGAGCCCAGTCCCTACCATGGCGCAGAGTATGAAGCCCAGTACCTACCATTCCAACCGAGCGCTTGACCACCGACCTAAGCCGCAGATGGAAATACATGCGTCAAAATAGAATATAGACCGGCATAATACATAGTTATTCTGATAGTTGATTATTATGTTTATAAATTTGTGGTTAGGTTAGATGATTATTCGAATACATACATATTACAGAGACTTTTTTTATGTTCGGTACACACACAAAAGGACAATCATGTACCACTTAACGAGTGGTGCGTATGCGGAGAAGACGTTGGACTTGAAGCGCTGTAGGTGTGTAGGTTGTAGTTTTCGGGCAAGACGTTACTCGGAAGTTCAGAGCGAGGCAGTTCTCCAGACAAAGGAGGCCCGCAACAGCGACGTTCTAGGTGTTGTCAACTGAATCGTATGTTGATGGGCAGCTTGTGTCTGACGGGTCTGTTTGGCACAATTCTGGGCGGAATCATAAGTGCCAGCTCCTTCAAACACCTTCCGTAGTAGTATCGATAGTAAATAGATAGGTCCGCCACTTTTCTTCGATGATCAAGCCTATCAAGGTCTTTAGTCAACTCTGGGTCATCCACAAGACGGACTGTTCTCCTCTGTTTGAAGTCTAATATCTTCAGCAAGTGTTTGGGTGCCGAGCTTCACACATGTGAGCAGTAAGAGCTGATGAGATGTATACAACTTTTTTGCTCAATAGGGTGCTTCTAGCCTTTGTGCTGCTGCCTTGGCGATATGGATGACCTGATTACGCCAAGACATGTTGTTTTCTACGTTGATGCCCAGCAATCTTATAGCTGAGAGTCAGCGTTTCTTCTGTCAATTGATAAGTCAGGACCTGCGGTGTTTGCTTTTTTTGAGAATTAAATTGAAACTTTGTATTTCGTGCATAATCTTTAATAATAATAAATTACAGAGCGCTTTCGGCCCTAGGCCATCATCAGTGCTTCTTTGTCAGGAACCAGCACAGTCGAGTCAAACAATCGAACTCTTGGACACCACATAGGTTGAACATTGAAATTAAAATCAAATTAAAACTACATCACAATTCACACAGAAAGAGGGGGCTGTTATAACCCATAATTAAAATGAACAGCTACATCCTTTACGACTTGTCCCTTTGCGGGTTTCAAAAACCTGTGTGATTTGTGATGTAGTTTTAACTTAATTTTAATTTCAATGTTCAACCTATGTGGTGTCCAAGAGTTCGATTGTTTGACTCGACTGTGCTGGTTCCTGACAAAGAAGCACTGATGATGGGCTAGGGCCGAAAGCGCTCTGCAATTTATTATTATTAAAGATTTTGCACGAAATACAAAGTTTCAATTCAATTACTTCCTCGTGCACACAGCCTTAGCCTTTTTGAGAAGACAGCTGCTTGAGTTTTTCCTGCGTTAAACTGGACATTGGTTTTCCTCACCCCATTCCACGATGGCGTTCATATCCTCATTGATTGCAGCAATCTGACTTTCTCGCTCGCGTTAGGAACGAGCAGCCGTCATTGGAGTTCGCGACATGAATGAGGATATAAGAGTGCTGTCGTCTGCAAAGTTGTAAATAGAATTGTTTGTCTTGTCTAAGAGATCATTGATATAGAGCAGGAATAGTGTGGGAGCTAATATACACCCTTGAGGAACTTCGGCATTGATTTTAAATTCCTCCGGGAGATGTCCATCAACTGAGAAGATGTACAGGATGATCCATAAATGCATTATATCTCTTGTTAGAGCCAAAACTCGAAATGGTGAAAAGTTTAAATTCAACCAGCTCACCCTGTATGAAAGGCATCATCATGTGTAAAGTAAATGTTTGTTTGTTTTTAGCGTAGATTTTAGTCAAGTAATCAGCTTTTCTATATAAACATTATTTTTTTTCGAAAAAAAAAAAACTTTTTTGTTTAACTATAAATCGATGTTTTTACATTTTCCCTCCAAAATGTTCCCGTTATTTTTGAAATAGAGGAACATTTAGAGAGTTTTTCTCCTAGAAATCCCCTATCGAATTGTCGTCTCGTTTTTTCGATTTTTTTGGCACTAGAACAAGCTAAAGTGCCCCATTTCCAAAAATATACACGCCCAAAAAATGCTCGCCAATTTCAATAAAGTTGGAAAGACTGTCAGAAAGAATGCGTCCGGAAAATGTCATGAAAATTAATTCCTTGGACAGTTATCGTATATTAAAGCAAAATTTTGAAACATCGCACATGTGACGTAACAACTTCGAAACTGAAAACTGGATCGCCAAAAACAATTGACCGTCGGCTGGCCCCAAGTGTTGCCTAAATACGTGCAAAATTCGAAATCCCCACTCTTAACCGTTTTCAAGAAAATATCTAACAATTGCCCGAATAAGCGTTAACGTTGATCTGACATCTGATGCGTTAAATCTAACCGCTCAGTCTTATTTACTCAGTTTCACACCAAAAATAGGTCTATTATTTTCTTAAAATTTTAGGCATATTGTTTTGCATTTCAACCGCAAAATAATGGATTTTCGAATTTTCAACTAAAGGTTATTGCCTATATCTTCTGGGACACGAATAGAATTTGTGCAAGAATGCCTGCCGTACGGCCCTGTCTATTATTTGATTTGTCATGTTATTGTCACCAAAAATACAGCATCTCATTCATTATCAGCGGATCAACAGTTTGTTTGGGTTATGAAGTGCGATAAGACCGTTTTAAAACGGAATAACGACTTCACTGTGTGGTGACATTTCACTCATTCCAGGTGTCGCGGATTCTCATGAACAAATATACAACTTCCTCCATTTTTAACCCTTTCTCTACAACAATAATTCACCATATTAAAATTATTTATAGTGCAATAAAAAGCCAATGTTCACTTATTGATAGTACCTAATTTGATATCGAATCTTTCAGTTAAAAACTGTTCGAGAGTTATTCGATAGACATTGAGCTTTTATGTGTAAAATGGAGATACCTTCCTATATAAACCATCCTCTTTTTACCTAATGCGCATTCTTAGAACTTCTGGTAGGAATGATGGGGTAAAAGTCTTCTTTTATTAAATCTACCTATTGGCATTGTATAAAAAAATTAGATTGGACAAGAAAAACAATAGTCATTTCAATGAGCTTATGTTATTAAAATCAATATAGTGAGTTTTAAAACAGAACGAATAAGCGTCAAGTGTTCTCTCATATATTTTCTAGTAGATAATATATTTGTCAAAGCACCACCAGTTTTTTGGTTAAATTGAAAGTTAGCTATAGATAGATAATATAATAATATCATCACAATACAGCTTTTTGTGCTACCTAAATAATCAGTTAAATTCGAAAATTGTATAACTGGTAGTTGCCGACAGATTCTGATTGCGTTAGCACTAAATGCCGGGCAAACTTTCAACTTTTAATAATCGAGAAACTAACTGCCAGCCATATTCACTTTGAACGACCCTCGTATATTGTACCAGCGCCGGCTGCCTGCCGCAAAACTGTCTCGACTAGCATTGAGGAACAGTAGCCTCTTTAGCTCAGTGGTAGAGCACTGGTCTCGTAAACCAGGGGTCGTGAGTTCAAACCTCACAGGAGGCATTCACTTTTTTTTATTTTAATAAAGGATGAGGGAATTTTAATATTTTCTTTTTAGTAATAAATAAAAAAATATACATATATTTAACGAATGTTTATTTTATAACATACAATTCACACTGATAAATGAATTTGTCATAAGACTTAAGTGTAGTTCGAGATAAAAGGCACAAGGATATATTTATGTTAGTTTTGGTTAGAAAGTGAAGAAAAAAATGGAAAACAAAAGAAAAATCGGAAAAAGATATGCTTATTCTTGAATTTAAGATAACACTACAAATACTTGCTAAAATCTTTTCCATTAGTTTGCCACTATGCAAAAATTTGCAAACAATAAATAATAACTTGTGTAGCGCTGTTGTTCTTGCAAAAGTGTCGAAAATACCAAACGTATGATAATGCCTCTACTAGTAGTACTAGGGCTGGAATTCACTCAGTGGTTCAAAAGAGGAATAAAAAAATTGAATTCAAAGGCTTTATTTGTGCCATGTTAAAATCATTCTTTGAATCTCTGCGGAATACATTCTTTCTCTACAGTACCGTCTTGTGCATGTCTTGGAACTCGGGAAAGTGTTTATAATTTTTTTTTCGGCTTCAACCCATAGGTGTCATGTAATGATGGAGAAAGTCTCCATTAAAATACTTACTGAAACTGGTTGGAGTGCTCATCATGATGCGGTAAAGGCAGTAAAGAGTAACAGTAACTATACGGCGGTGGTAGCGCCATTCAGTTATTAACAGATTTAAAAGAAAATTTAGATACAAGCCCCTTCCTAGATTTGTGGATACAAGACAATCTGTCCATATCTTAATGCCAGCATTTTGTGACTCTTCTTTTTTGTGTTACTTATCATTTTGGAGTGTAATTTTAGAAGAAGTTAATCAAACACAAAAGTGCTTGCAAACTGCTGGTATGACATTCGACAAATGTGTTATAAAGATTAAAGCCCTTAAAGCTTTTTTACAGGAAGATAGAAATGAACATGTAGAAAAGTCAATTATATATGTCAAATAAAAGAGCCGAAATATGGATATATCAGTTTCAAAAAGAATAAGAAGGAAAGAAATATGCCATGGGAAGAAGCGCAAGATACGGGTTTAACAAGTGCTTAAACGTAGTAGTATGTCGGAATACTTGGATCGCTTTTATGTTGCAATTGATAAGAGATCTGAAGCAATGGAAACAATACTCCACACTTCCAGTATCATCTAATCTGATAGTTTGACGAACAACTCAAAAGCTGAGCTTTGTACTCTCGCGCAAGCACTCGTGGAAATATACGACGAATTCAAAGATTCGGAAGAAAATATCGTTAAAGATATTTTGAGATTAAGACTGCATTTAAGAGCGACGGAAATTAGCCAAGAAGTTTTCAACCAGTGGTCATGTTTAGACTATTCAAAATTTGTTGTATATTGAAATTGGAGTGCCTCAGGGGTCTGTTTTATATTAATGCCCTGCCAAGAGCTTTTAAAAATAGTAATAAAGCAATTTCAAATGTTATTATATACCGATGATGCAACTTTTGGAATTAGAATTGAAAGGGTTGAGGATGCAGATACTTGAGGATACTATTTCAATGACTCGACACTAGTTTATATCTAATAAGCTGATACTGAATGAGGGTAAAACAATGAACTATAAAGACGAATGGAAGCGCCACTGCACACGGGTAATGCATCTAGAGTGAGATAGGCTAAAAGGATAGCACTAGGACAGGCCGAAAATTATGGCGTTGCCTGTTTAACAACGTGGAAAGTCCATTGTTGTGAATTTTTTTTTGTATTTTTTTATGTTTAAAAGATATTTAATAAATATTTAAGTATTTCGTGAGTGATATACATTATATTCCGATTTTATTATACAGTTTAATTTTACTCTATGTGTACATATTTTATTTTGTATTAGTTCATTGATAAAATGGTTGACTCTTGTTGTGCCGTTAATTGTTTCAACAGACGAACAAAAGGAGTCAAAATAAAATTCTACAGGTTTGTTTTTAAAATATAATAGTACTTTCTGATATTATTAAATTTATACTTACCAGTACCGCGCGCCTGCTCGGGTAGAAGACGGGTCCACCTATTGCAGAAGATGCCGTTTACTTAAAACTACGCTACGCTCGCATGAAAAATGAGTTGCCGCTTAAAGGCATTCATTGAATTTAAATTAAATTTAAGATCATATAATTATTTTTTTTTTAATTCTGCACACCCAAAAACCCCTTCCTAAAGTATTCCAATACAATTTTCGAAAAATATTTTTGAATTTTTTTTTCGCTTTTATTACGGAAACAGTTAAAGGGGTCTATTTGCATGTTACCCTCATGAAAATAAAATTTTAAAAACCATATACAGGAGGATAAAATATAATTTAAAAAGTAAATCCCCTTTTTTCGAAATATTTCGGTACAGAAAAATCGTACGTTTTTTTAGATGCTAAAAATCGAACTCGGCGCACCCAAAAAACCCTTCTTAGAGTATTCACGTCAAAATTTAAAATTTTTTAAAAATATTTTAAATTTTTTTTATTTTTTTTTTTGCTTTTATTACGGAAACGGTTAAAGGGGTTCATTTGCATGTTACCCTCATGAAAATAAAATTTTGAAAACCATATACAGGAGGATAAAATATATAATTTAAAAAATAAATCCCCTTTTTTCGAAATATTTGGTTACAGAAAAATCGTACGTTTTTTTAAATGCTAAAAATCGAACTCGGCGCACGCAAAAATCCCTTAGAGTATTCACGTCGAAATTTAAAATTTTCGAAAAATATTTGAAATTTTTTTTATTTTTTTTGCTTTTATTATGTAAACGGTTAAAGGGGTCCATTTGCATGAAAATAAAATTTTCAAAATCATATACAAGGTAAAATAATTAAATTAAAAAAAAAAATTCCCCTTTTTTCGAAATATTTCGGTTGAGAAAAATCGTACAATTTTATAGATGCAAAAACCGAACTCGGGGCACCCAAGAATCCCTTCCTAGAGTATTCACGTCAAAATTTGAAATTTGTTTTGTAATACTATGATTAAAAATACTTTCTTTTTAAAAATTTAAAAAAGTAATATAGGTATAGTATTATGTTAAACTGTTTATTTGTCTTTGGATTAAATATTAAAGTTATTCCCTTAGTATTTATCATTTTATAATATTTGAAGTTTATTAAAAAAAAAAATTTAAAACGATCTATCCCTATATTATCCCATTAAAGAACGTTTAAACCCCGCGCTTTTTGTCTGTCCAAGCTCCATCTCTCTCTCGGATCTCTCACTCCAAGGTTTGCCGCATGTGCTGTGCATTGATTAGATAGGAAGGGGCTATTCCATCCGGGTAAAACTAAGACCAGCGTTACCGTTTTAGTACATTTGTACTAAATTTAGTACATTTTTACGTGTAAGTACAATAGAGGGATATTGGTCAAATTTAGTACATTTCACACGAGCGTTCAAAAATTGAATTTCTTTCATGCAGCAGGACCATCTACTATAGATAACCGCTGAAAGTTACGCTGGCCTTGTTTGAATGAAGGAGCAATAGGAAGGCATCTTTACAGGAACCTTTAACTTTAAACTCTTCTGACTCCGTCACACGGATCTCTGGTAATTCCCTGCCGGCTGCAAAAATCACAAGTGTCTAGCAATAGTGGCAAATTTTCGATGCGATACCGTACATGCGCAATGGTGAAACAAGAATAATAAGTAACCTTGGAATTGATTGCCTTTGGCTCCACAAATGATTAAACTTGGTTTGAACTTTGAACTGTTATAGAACCACTTCGGCCCAGGCTCAATGATATAAACTGCACAAGTGCAAGTTTACATCCTTGAGCCTGGGCCGAAGTGGCTCTATAACAGTTCAAAGTTCAAACCAAGTTTAATCATTTGTGGAGCCAAAGGCAATCAATTCCAAGGTAATAATGAATCCTCCACAACAATATAGAACTCATTTACATCAAAGAATAATATGTATTATCATGGCTTTGCATGACTCTCCGCTCGCTACGTACGGGGGCGCTATCAACAAGAACTAACCAAAACTAACCCAAGAGTAACCCAAAATTAAGAAAAAAATGTAAATTAGTGAAAAACAAACATAACCTGAAAAAAGGTAAACAAAACATCTCCCGACCGACGGGAATCGAACCCGCAGCCCAGAAATGACAGACAAACACTCTGCCTAATACACTACTGAAGGAATTTCGCTAGAACGTAAAGACATGGATAATTCCGATATTTCGGCCATATGACGCATGCACGGTATCGCATTGAAAATTTGGCCCCTATCGCTAGACGCTTTTTAGAAAACCCCGATGCTTTAAACATATTTTATTTTCAGTTAGCTGAGCTGTTGCTGTTAGCAGTTGGCGTTTATTTATCTTGCCTCTTGTGTTTCAGATATTTATTTTGTTAAGAATTTTATTTTGTTCAAGGTTAGATTTTTTCTTGTTTTTGGTTTTAAAAATATATGTATTCGTAATTATAAAGGATCTGTAAGTTTCATTTCTATACAATTAATTAACCTATAAAATACACTTTGCCAACGAAAGCGAGCTTACAGCTTTTAAATGGCGATAAAAACAAAAGGGTCTAGCCATAAGGGGTAAAATTTTCGATGCGATACCGTGCATGCGTAATATAACCGAAATATTGGAATTATCCATGTCTTTACGTTCTCCTTCAACGCCTCGGTGGTGTAGCAGGCTGAGTATTTGCCTGTCATTTCTGCGCTGCGGGTTCGATTCCCGTCGGTCGCGACAGATGCTTTGTTTACCTTTTTTTTTTAATTATGTTTGTATTTAACAATTTACTTTTTTCTTAATTTTGGGTTAGCATTAAGTTAGTTTTGGTTAGTTCTTGTGGATTGCGCCCCGTAGCGAGATAAGGGCCATGCAAAGCCATAATAATACCTATTATTATTGTTTTGCAATTGCTATGCATTGCATGCCCGGTATCGCATCGAAAATTTGACCCCTATGGCTAGACGCTTGTTAAAAAAAACTGTTTAGTACATTTTCGGGATATTTGTAAGTACATTGGTAAAATCGTCTGCGGTAACACTGACTAAGACTGAAATTTTTCAAACTAGGACTGGTAATGGGTCGGAAGATTCGCGGATTAAGTTCTTGGTTGTTTCTATGAATGATAATTTCTTGTGGAGTGATCAAATTGATAATTTGTGTTGTAGATTGTGTCAAATTGTATATGCAATAAAGAAAATCATCAGTTTGATGGTCAATCAGAGTGCTTCTGTCACAACGTACTATGGATTGTTCGAATCGACGCGTCGATCGACGATGCGATATGGATTGTTAGCATGGTATTGTATTTGTACACGTGAGTGGGTCCAAATAGGACCCTCCACTGCGACCCTTGGTCTATTATGGCTCACATCTGTGTTTTCCACTATGCCAGAGGCTTGATCCTTTTCAAGAAATCGAACAGCTTTCTGGGGTGGATAGTTTTCAAATCTGCAAGTGTGATTTGAGTATTTCCAAAGACTGTTTGTCTGGTTCTTTCCATTGCTGGACAGTGGTATACAACATGCTCCATTGTTTCTTCGTCCTCCAAGCACAAACGGCATTCCGTTTCTTCGGAGAGCCCTATCTTGTTCCTGTGGATTCTTAGCCGACAATGGCCAGTGTACATGCCAACTACAACCTGTACCTGCTGCCGGCCAAGTTGAAGAAGCTGTCCGGTTCTCACTCCTGATGGCAGATTTTCCGCCAACTTTGAATGAGTTAGGCCTGGTAACTCTCTCCATTTATCTACAAATTGATTTTGTGTCCACCTGGAGAGGGCTTCTTTAGCTGTGTTATAAGCTATTCCCAGTACTGGTTCTGGTCCTATGAAGACCGTTGCGGCCGCCTGCTTTGCAAGAGCATCAGCTTTTTCGTTGCCTTCATATCCTGTATGTCCAGGTATCCAGATCAGTATAAGTTTGTTTTCTCTCCCTAGTTTGGTGAGTAGTTCCATACTGTCTTGGATGAACAACGGCTAGAATCAAGAGCTTTTAGAGCTGCTTGACTGCCCGAGAAAATTTTGATTGACTTGCCTTTCCAGTTTCTATCGATGAGCCACTGTGCAGTCATATCAATGGCCTTAACTTCAGCCTGAAAAATGGTTGCATGTTTGCCTAGGGAACATTTAAGCTCAACCTTACCATTTTTATTCCATGCAGCGGCTCCCGTACCATCATTGGTCTTGGAGCCGTCAGTGAACCAACTATTCTCTGTTCTCAGATTTTCAGTGTCCTTCGCCCATTCGTTCCTCTCTGGTAGGAGGACGTCATAGGCATGGTAATAGGTGGTTTTGGTAGGCATAACATCTGATGGTAGACCCAACACACTGTCCTGCTCATTGGCATTTTCCAGCCTGTTTGGCACCATGATGATCGCCTGCGGATTGTTGATCACCGCCTGTGTCAATTTATACGTCGCCCATCTAGCCTCCTTCTCCAGCACTATTTGAAGAGGTGGCAGATTTAGAAGACACTCAAGCGCTGCCGTGGGTGTAGTGCCGAAAGCGGCACTAATTGCCAGACACGCTCGTCTTTCTAAGGTAGATAATTTGATTCTCGCGGAGCTCTGTAAGCTCTTAGAGTACCAAGCTACTGCCCCATATGTTATCATTGGTCTTATAACCGCGATATAGAGCCAGTGCATTTGTTTGGGATGTATGCCCCATGTTTTGCCGCAAATGCGTCTGCAGGTCCATAATGACAGTTTCGCTTTTGCGGCAATTTTATCCAGATGCGCATTCCAGTTAAGTGTTTTATCTAAAGTAATTCCCAGATACTTCACTGTATTCGCAAATGGGAGAGTTTCTCCTTTGAGTGAAGGTGGTCTTAGGTCTTCCAGCCTTTTCTTCCTTGTGAACGGTACTATAACTGTTTTGTGTGGGTTCACAGATAGTTGTTCCCTTTCACACCAGTCATAGACCACGGTTAGCACCTCTTGCAGATCCTCTGAAAGTTCTTTGCAAGTTGCTTCTTATCAGTATTACTAGATCATCCGCGTATGCCTGCACCTCCACATCCCACAGCGAGAGGACCGCCAGCAGAGCGGAAAATGGCCAGATTCCTTAAAGGATCCGTCAGGTCGTTTTAGCGATCCTAACTCCTGAACGGGTTCTCTAGAGAGGATTCTATGGATCCTTGCACTGCCAGGTGCATCTGTTATGCCCTGGCAGAAGGTTTCCCATGAATTCCTTTTTGCCTCTCTGATGGCTTAGCAGCAGCAAATAGGAAAGTTTTTAGGGTTCCGCAATAAGATCAGTTGTTAATATTAAACAGGATATTTCATCTAGACCCTGTTTTGCCGCTATTCTACGCACGGAACTAACTATAGTCTCAGTGCTTTTATTTCCAGATCATTTAGATTAGCTAATAGCTTTTTTCTTCAAACGTCAGTAAATCCGTCATAAACTAAAATTTGTATTTATCACTCAATGTGTGACTGCATTTCTAAAAATCACTAATTTAGGAACAAATTGGTTATTATTTAATCGAATTTACTCAATAACTGCTTATCAATACGGAATTAAAACGCAATCGAAGACGCAATTTTAAAAATATAATTATTGTTGACAGTGTCCACTGACAGCTTTATGTTACATTACTCACTCCGTTCGGCTGTTAAACACGAGCGCGGCATGAAAAGTATTACTTTTCCTCCATATGAAATAATATACTATTTCCATGTTTAGTCAGTTTTCACTCAGCTTTCTCGTTCGTTTTTCTTGTTTGACCTTCGAATTTTGTATCAATGATTTTTGAAGTGAAGATTTCTTTAGGCGCGTTCATCGCACCTTTTCCTGGGTAGTAAATGAATCTGTGCCATCATGTACCGCTCATTCGGGTACTTATGTTAATCATTTGGTATGTTTTTCGGCAACAGTTGGGGGCAGCGGACGGTCATTTGTTTTTCACAATCCGATTTTCCGTTTCCGAGTTAGTACGTTACCTGCTATTTTTCAAATTTCTGCTTTGATACGCGATAACTGTCGAAAAAATTAATTCATTTTGATGAAATTTTCTGAACACATTCCTTTTGATGATTTTCCGAACCCTACTGAAATTGGCGAGAAATGGAAAATGGCCAGTATGTTTTTGAAGAAGACGCTAATTTTTCAAGCGAAAAACAGCGGTTTAAGTCGATTTTATGGGAGATTTATGTAGATATTACACACCCTATTAAGTATTATTTCTTAACTTTCTTATGCATATAAACTAGGACTTGATAGGTAAATGCTATTTCTTATATAGTTTTTGATGCTCGTTGAAGTCTTCACTTCTGTCGTGCCAGGACTAATCAAAATAATAATAATAATAAGATCTTTTTAGGGCTGAAATAATAAGAATGTTAATCAATATAAGGGGACCGAATCCAACAAAGTTGCTCTTATATACAATCCCATGTCGGCGAATTTCTAAGGTACAATGAAACCAAATTTAAAACATGACTGACTTACCGGCAATTGTATTTATAATTGCAAAATTAATTATAGAAAATATGTGAAAACATTATCACAATGTAATCTCCACATTTATTGTATAAGGCACAATTTAAATTTATATTTATATTTATTATAAACTTATTATTAATTATCAAAACTTACAATCTTAAGTGTCAATTTTAACTTTATCTAAACGCATTGTACAAGTTTTTAAAATACATCGATAAATCTCTAATAATAAGGCTGCCTTTGACATTTTCACTCAGCCGCTCAAGGAAAGACCATTCATTGATTAATTTTAAAATCAGCTCACTGATTTATCATAGCATCACAATGCCCCATATATGCCGTTCATTATACTAATTCTTCCGGTTCATCTTTCACAGATAGCATCGGACCATCTGTTTTGTTTAAGGCTTTCATTTCTGCTTCGAAAACGAGATTGTTGATCCTGTGTTGTAGTATCGCCCGCGTTTGATCATCCATCTTTCGCATTTTTTCCGCAATGTAAGCGCCAAATAATGAGCATTCATCCTTTCTTTCAACTGGTTCATTTTCAATAATATCAAAAGGTTCCTGTGGGCAAAATTCCTCTTCCCGCTGTCTTTTAACTGATGGTGCTTCGCTATCGATATCACTGATGGCGACGTCTTCGAGCGACTCGAAATGTTCCTCAATTTTGCATTCCGAAAAATCTTCGTTTTCCAAGACAGACTGCTTCTGAAATATAAGAGTGGTTCAATACTTTGATCCATCATAGGCTATTAATTTGAGTAGAGGAGGAGAACAGAATGGTTGATGTTAAAATGAGAAAACAAATATTATATGGGTGTGGCCATTTTTTCGGTACGAGAAGCCAGTAATTTATTTGTGTTGATTACGTTGGTGTGAAAAAAAAAAAACAAAAACTTCTATTGCTAGAAAACTAACCAGGGAGTGTTCTAGAGTACAAAATCTTAAAATACAATTTCGTCAAATAATACTTACAGACAATGCTTCCCCAGTATCTTTCAGATCATCCAAAAATTTCAGGGCGTTCCAAGCAAACCAGTAGGAGACATAGGCGATTTTTCGTCCTAAAAAAACGTTGAGTTCAATGCCAGGAGTAAATATATATTATTAAGAATATATATTTAATAAATCCACATAATATAAATAAATAAATTTAAACAGTGTTCTCTGCGATGTTAGCGCAAAGTATTGAAAAATGTGCAGTATACAGTAAAACAATTTCTTTTAGAGGAAATGGTCCGAATATGTCTATCTCCAAGCCAAGTGGCGTCATCTGCCATATCAAGCATACATTTACATTTAGACATTGTCAAAACCTATTTTACCGGCTCCCGGCGTCATCCTACATGTTGTTATTAAACGATTGCGATTGATGTGCTTTGGTCGTTCCTATAACTTTTTGATGTAAGTTTAAATAGCGTATTTTTCATATTTCTTAATATTATTTCGTGTTTGCTTATGCTGTTTGTAATAGAGATAATGTTTAGCATTGCATTTTAGCAATCAATTTCATTCTAAAAATGACAGGTTTTTCCTAACCTATAATGTTATAGCGAGTTGCATTGTATGCAATATGGGCCCCCTAAGTGCGTAAAATATGGGCCGGGAGCCGGGACCCATATTCGGACCAAGCTGTTATATGGACTTTTTGCAGGTAATCATGTCCTCGCCAGGAACAGATCGAAAATTTGTTCGTAAAACAGCTATAGATGCTGTCAATAATGGAAAAATGGGCCTGAAGACTGCATCAAAAACGTTTCATTTGCCAAGAAGCACATTGCAAAGGTTGGCAAGGAGAGCCAAAGCTAGTGACCTTCCTAGTAGCAACATCGTCAGTACTAAACTAGGCCGGAAAACAGTTCTTGGAAATGACGCAGAAAAGGAATTACTCAACTATATTCTCAAAATGGAAGCATAGTTTTATGGTTTAACAAAAAGAGACCTATGCAGAATGGCTTACACAATGTCAGTTAGGAATAATATAAAGCATCCCTTTAAAAATGGAATTGCCGGTCGCAGTTGGTTAAATGCTTTTTTAAATCGACATTGCCGTATGCGTAGACCAACTGGCACCTCACTCGAACGTGCCCTAGGATTAATTTAACAAGGCGAATGTCACCGAATTTTTTAACAACCTTGAGGTACTGTATGAAAAACACAACTTGTACATCACAGAGTGATCAACGTAGACGAAACTGATATTTCTGTTGTTCCAAGTAGATTGTCTAAAGTTATTGCAAGGAAAGGAAAACGCCAGGTGGCCTCGATAACATCGGCTGAGCGGGGTTCATTAGTTACTGTAGTTGCAGCAATGAGTGCAGGAGGACAATTTGTCCCTCCAATGCTTGTCTTTCCGAGGAAAAACAGAAACGACCAGCTTATGCGTGGTGCACCACCCGAATCTATCTACGCAGTTCACCCAAGTGGCTGGATTCAGCAAAATCTATTTACCATGTGGTTCAACCACTTCATTCAATTTGTGAAGCCAACTGAAGAGTTTCCAGTGCTGCTCTTATTAGATGGACATTACAGTCATACTAGAAATTTAGACATAATAAAATTAGCAAGAGAAAATCAGGTCTGTATCATATCCTTTCCCCCACACTCAACCCATAAACTTCAGCCCCTTGACAAGACTTTTATGGGGTCACTTAAATCCTACTACAGTGAAGTAATCAGGACTTGGTTAAGAATAAACAACAGAGCACTAACACAGTTTGATCTGGCTGAATTGCTTGGCAATGCTCTGTTGAAATGCCAGACAGTAAATGGATTCAGAGTGACGGAAATCTGTCCATTGAATAAATATGTTTTCACGGATGCTGATTATATTGCCGAAAAAAATGAATCCGAAAAATCATGTAGTTCAGGCTCAGAAACTCAGCTGCAAGAACCCCGATCTCATTCAACCATTACTGCTGTTGGTTCAGACATCTCACAAAAGAATTCAAAAAATCTGGCTACCCAACCATGTTGCTCAAAAAATCTGGATTCCCAACCCGACTAAACCAAATATCTGAATCCCCAACCAGGTTGTTCAAAAGATCTGGATCCAGAACCAGGTTGTTCAAAAAACCTAGATACTGAACCAAGAAGGGGAGAAGAGTCGGATACTCCAGCAATGATGACATCAGGGCGAGTGGAATCAGATGACTGTTCAATGTTCCATTGGTTAGGAAGCAAGCGAATACAAGGGGACGACAGCCTTCTAAATCACAAGTTATAACTTCGTCCCCTTAAAAAACAGAGCTAGAAATATCAATTGAAAAATTAAACAAAACAAAAAATGGAAAGGGAAAGAGAAAACTAGTTTCAATAGAATCGAGTGAAAGTCGTAAGAATAACTAGAGTTGAAAACAAAGAATCGGCCTCGGAAGAGGATGGAGAAGAGGAATTTGCACCTGCAGATGAGGATCTTGACATGGACCAAATTGGTCAGTTTGTCCCTGAAAACAACGACGCAAAATGTTTATTTTGTAATGAACCCTTTTCTCAAGACACTAGGGAGAACTTTGGGTCCAGGAGGCTGAGAAGGATGCCTACGTGTGCGATTTTTGCCAGTAGTTTTGTAGCACCTTTTTTGCGAATAGGATTATTTTTCATTTATTTTTTGGGTATTTAGCCATTTGTCCTTATAGGATGTCAGAAATGTGCACTATTTTATTTTATTTGTTATTATAAATACATAATACATTTTTGAGAAAAAATAACGTTGGGGTTTTATTTACTAGGTCTTTACAACGTACATTAACCTTTTTACATATTATCAAAATGAAAAAATAAAAAAGTTATTTCAAAAAATTAAAATGGGGGCCCATATTCGGACCAGTTCCTC
>JAEQML010063982.1:0-22496 GCA_016904865.1 Pissodes strobi
AGTTGAATCGACGATTAACCCAAACTATCCAAATCTATTGAAATTGATTATAACGTATCGGAACCGCTTTAAATGACTAAAATAAGTTGAGAATAAGTGAAAGTAAGCGAAAGTTGAATCGACGACTAACCCAAACTAACCTCATCTATTAGAATTGATAATGACGTCGCACAGTGATAGAAAACGCAAATCTAGAATTCCAAAAGTCTCTTAGTAATAAATTATATTTTATTTCTTATGAAAATTATGTTTTTAATATACACATTAATATTTAAAGTTAAATTTACAATGTATGTAAGTAGAAAAAAAGGTTTTTTGAAAAAAAAAACAAGTTTGTCAATTTTCATATTGATTTTTTCATTGCTATTATTTTTTATATTACTTACAAATGTAGTAAATAACTAGCTAGACCTTACAAGCATCTATTAATCTAAATGAGTAAAATTATAATTCTAAATTCCCCTCCTAGTACGCATCTTAAAGAAAGAAAGCTCCTTAATAAGAATTCATATGAAATTTTTCTCCTTTTATCGCCTAATAGTATGGTCAATTTTGTAATATATTTTAATTTAGTAATATTTAGAAGTACCTTTTTATGATACTTAATATATCTACCTGCATGTGTTTAAAATTTAGAAAATTACTAATATTAATTGAATTTCTAAATGTGTATAAAGCTAATTTACAAAAATAAAGTATAAACTCTCCAAAAAAAACCTATTTATTAAAATGTGTTTAACATTATCTCTTGCAACTTTCTTTCCCGTGGGTCTATCCATTACGCCTAAAAAATATCAAAATATTTTTAAAAAATCATATTAAATGAAAATACATACATAATATAAATACTCATTATGAATATAAGCTTATATTAAATTCTTATATTACATATTATACGTATAAACATAAATTATTAATTATTTATTAGCTTTTGGGGGTTTCCAAAAGATCTAAAATATCCTGATTAAAAATACTCTCCTGTTTGGGAGGTAAATGATACTTTAGGGCGACCCATAAATTTGATGCAGTAGTTTTAATGATTATTTCATTGAGCCAATTTTCAATGTATTTATCAAATCGTTCTTTAGATCTAAAAATTAAATTATTATTGGAACTACGTAAAACTTATTATTACTTTTCTTTTCCAATTATACAAAAAGTTTACTCCTATTTAAATGCTATTGTAGATTTCACACCTCGTAGCTTTTTTCCACCTAATTACAAGGCTTTTGGTCTTCTAAAATTTTGTCAATGGAATTGTTGTCATCAAGTGACAAATTTGACATACACTTAGCACTTCTATATTGAGAAAACCCATGCTCCCTTAATGCGCGGCATAAATCGATCCGTTTGATACTTGTTGCGACTCCTAAAAAATTATCCAAAAGGTACAAACGCACGTATACGCAAAATGTTTATGGATATTTAAAAAGAAGAATAATTGTAGAAGACATCAGTGACAAAAGGTTCGAGTCGGAACGAGTCGCAAAAAAGTTCTACTCCAATTTGTATCAATATAATTATTTTTATTTTTATTTTTTCCAGATTACTGTTGGTGATTACTGTGAGATCAGTTTTATTTCTAAAATAAAAAAAAACATGAAAAAAGTAAAATACTTACCTCCATAAATATCCATCTTAATTTTGGTAAAACTCAATTTGCTCAACACACCTCTAAGAGCTCTTTTAACTTCGCGTAAATAACGTCAAATAATGTCTCTACGCCTACTATCTAAAAATATCATTTTTGGAACTCGGTAAAAAAATTGTTTACGGAAATAAAAATTTTAATTTAAACTTTTTGAGATTTCTGAATATTTCTAAAGATAAAACGATGATTGTTTTGTTGTTATTCTACAACCAAAAATTGGACTTTTGGAATTCTAGAATTGCGTTTTCTATCACTGTGCGTCGGTATTGTAACCGTTTCAAATGGATAAAATAAGTTGAGAATAAGTGAAACTAACCGAAAGTTAATTGAACACTAACCCAAACTAACCAAATCTATTAAAATTGATTATAACGTATCGGAACTGCCTCAAATGGCTAAAATAAGTTGAGAATAAGTGAAGCTAACCGAAAGTTGATTGGACTACTAACCGAAACTAACCAAATCTATTAAAATTTAATATAACGTAACAGAACAGGTTCAAATGATTAAAATAAGTTGAGACTATGCGAAACTAACCGAATGTTCAATCGACGACTAACCCAAACTAACCAAATGTAATAAAATCATTATAACGTATCGGAACCGCTTTATATGACTAGCATAATTTGAGAATAATTGACACCAACCGACAGTTGAATCGACGACTAACCCAAACTATCCAAATCTATTAAAATTGATTATAATGTATCGAAATCGATTCAGATGACTAAAATAAGTTGAAACTAACCGGACGTTGATTGGACGACTAACCCAAACTAACCAAATCTATTAAAATTGATTATAACGACTCGGAACCGGTTCAAATGATTAAAATAAGTTGAGACTAAGTGACACAAAACGAAAGTTGAATAGACGACTCCACTTAAACTAGCTAAATCTATTAAAATTGATTATAAGGTATCGGAACTGGTTCAAATGAATAAAATAAGTTAAGACTAAGTGAAACTAACCGAGAGTTGAATCGACGACTAATCCAAAGTAATCAAATCAATTAAAATTGATTAAAACGTATCGGAATAAGTTCAAATGACTAAAATAAGTTGAAACTAAGTGAAGCTAGTCGAAAGTTGCTTGTAGTCGCCCCCAAACCAATCCAAACTAACCAAATCTATTGAAATTTATTATAACGTATCGGAACCGCTTTAAATGACTAAAATAAGTTGAGAATAAGTGAAACTAACCAAAAGATGAATCAACGACTACTCCAAACGAACCAAACCTATTAAAATAGATTATAACGTATCGGAACTGGTTCAAATGACTAAAATAAGTTGAAACTAAGTGAAACTAGTCGAAAGTTGATTGTAGTCGTCCCCAAACTAACCCAAACTAACCAAATTAATTGAAATTGATTATAACGTATCGGAACCGGTTAAAATGACTAAAATAAATTGAAACTATGTGAAGCTAATCGAAAGTGGATTGGACGACTAGCCCAAACTAACCAAATCTATTAGGATTTATTATAACGTATCGGAACCGCTTTAAATAACTAAAATAAGTTGAGAATAAGTGAAACTAACCGAAAGATAAATCAACAACTAACCCAAACTAACCAAATCTATTAAAATTGTTTATAACGTATCGGAACCGGTTCAGATATCTAAAATAAGTTAAGGCTAAGAGAAGCTAATCGAAATATGATTTGGTGACTAACCCAACTAATAACATCTATTAAAATTGAATATAACGTCTTAGAACCGGTTCAAATGATTGAAATATGTTGAGACTAAGTGAAACTAACCGAAAGTTGAATCGACGATTAACCCGAACTAACCAACCTAATCCGGTTAGTCGTTCAATCAACTTTTGGTTAGTTTCACTTAGTTTCAACCTATTTTAGTCATTAGAACCGGTTCAGATACTTTATAATCAATTTTAGTAGATTTGGTTACTTTGGTCTAGTCGTCGATTCAACTTTCGGATAGTTTCACTTTTTCTCAACTTATTTCAATCATTTAAAGCGGTTCCAATATGTTATAATCAATATTAATAGATTTGGTTAGTTTGGGTTAGTCGTCGATCCAACTTTCGGTTAATTTCACTTATTCTCAAGTTATTTTAGTCATTTAATGCGGTTCCGATACATTATAATCAATTGTAATAGATTTGGTTAGTTTAGGTTAGTCCTCGATTCAACTTTCGGTTTGTTTCACTTAGTCTTAACTATTTCAATCACTTGAACCGGTTCCGATGCTTTATAATCAATTTTAATAGATTTGGTTAGTTTGGGTTTGTTCTCGATTCAAATTTCGGTTAGTTTCACTTAGTCTCAACTTATTTTAGTCATTTGAACCGGTTACCATACGTTATAATAAATTTTAATAGATTTGGTTAGTTCTCGTTAATCGTCGAATCAAGTTTCGGTTAGTTTCACTTAGTTTTAACTTACACCTTAGTCATTTGAACCGGTTCCAACAGGTTATAATCAGTTTTAAAAGATTTGGTTAGTTTGGGCCAGTGGTCGAACCAACTATCTGTTAGTTCACTTATTCTTATCTTATTTTAGTCATTTAAAGCGGTTCCGAACATTATAATCAATTTTAATAGATTTTTTTAGTTTAAGTTAGTTTTCCAATAAACTTTCGGTTAGTTTCACTTAGTCTTAAATTCTTTTAGTCATCCGATACGTTATAATCAATTTTGATAGATTTAGTTAGTTTGGGTTAGTAGTTCAATCAACTCTCGGTTAGCTACACTTATTCTCAACTTATTTTAGTCATTTCAAGCTTTTCAGAATACATTAAAATTAATTTTAATAGATTTGGTTAGTTTGGGTTATTCGTCAACAACTTTCGGTTAGTTTCATTTTGTGTCAACTTATTTTAATTATTTGAATCTGTTCCGATACGTTATAATCAATTTTAATAAATTTGGTTAGTTTGGGTTAGTCCTCCAATCAACTTTCGATTAGTTTCAGTTAGTATCAACTTATTTTAGTAATTTGAACCCGTTACGATACGTTATAATCAATTTTAATAGATTTTGTTAGTTTTGATTAATCGTCGAATCCAGTTTTCGTTAGTTTCACTTAGTCTCAGCTTATTGTAGTCATTTGAACCGGTGCCCGTGCCGATACGGTACAATCAATTCTGATAGATTTGGTTAGTTTTGGTTAGTCGTCCAAGCAACGATACAAAAATGCCGTAACGCGAGACGAAAACATACACCATGTCATAACGTGGCCTTGAAAAATCACTTTCATGAAACCAAAGAAGTGGAGTAAAAATGAGATTCCGAAGTATTATATTATTATATATTTTTAAATATATTTTAGGTAATCCACTATTATTGCTATCTTTGAAACGGTCAAAGCTACAAAGTTGATTAAATTAGAAAGTTGCCATTATTGATACCTCTTCAAGATGGATTTGTAGTGTTGTTTGTTAAATTCTTGTTAGATTCTGAGATAGCAACAGTGGTATCACCTAAAAAGGACACCCCGTATAGCAAATTTTTTTTCAATGTCCTTCTATGAAAATATTTTTACAACTTTGCTTAGTTTCACTTGATTTTTCACTCGGCCGGCATTCAGTAGGTCTTTCGGTACGAGTCCATACAATCTCCTGAATACGTCTCTGACTAGAGAAAGCCACGCGAATCAATCGGACACTTACGCAGCGCATCGGTCATCTCCAGTTGTCACTTGATATAAAAGAATGTGGCTGAATTACATCAAAGGATTTACCGCTGAGTGAACTTACTAGTTTACATATACTTTGGTTTTACTGTGTCTTCTTTTTTGTTCCATTTTAGGCCTAATACACAGGTCAATACAGAATCTTCAGAATCATTGGTATATTCCCACAATCTTAAATCAAATTTAGCTTTTGCCGTTATATCCGTGGACACAATTTGTTCACATAATGGAAGTGTAATTTTTATTTTATTACTTCGTCTTTCTTTACAGGTGAGAAAGAACTTATGAAAATGTGGAACCTTCACGTGATGAAGTCCGGCTACGTCGGTGACTGTCAAATCCCCTTGGCCTGCCAGATGTTCGTCCAACAAAAAGGCAAGGAGCTCCTGCTCAAGAACCTCTACAGAAACTTCGTGGTGCACCTGACCTCGCTGTTCGATTTCGGTCTTATCAGCGCCGTTTGCCTCTACACCTCACTGCAAAAATTGCAGCAAATGGTCGGAGAAACCCACGCTATTCAAAATGTTCTCAAACATGCCCGGGAAGCTCAAGTTAGCGCATTTAAGCTACACAAAACAAATCCCTTGTTGTCCCCCCATCCATCGGACAAACTGCAAATGGCATCAACGTCGAAAACGACGCCTCAGACTGGCAGGAAAACTGGCAATATGGGCTTGCAGAGACGGAGCAAAGGGGTGGCACCCTCTGACGGACTACCTGCGAGGAGGAAGAGTGTTTGCGTCGAGGGGGCTCCCACCAAGAAGCGGTTGAGTCTGAGCTTGAGTAAGGGCAGTTAGGGGTTGGTGGCGTGGCTGTTGGGGTTCTTGTGACGGAGGACTACTAACTAGAGATTTTATTTTTGTTCGAACGGATTCTGATCATGCAGAGAAATATACTTGAATCCAAATTACTAAACCGCCCTTGATCAATTGAAACTAGAACTTCCAAGCGTCGCGGTATCTTGAATAAAATTCTACCGATTTCGATTTTTGCTTTTGGAATCGATTGTTCTAAAATGTTTTGAGGTTTAAGAAAATTGGAAAAGACTAAATTGCATATTATTTTAAAGTTTTAGCCTAATCTGCCGAAACCGTTTCGGCAATGTTTTGAAAATTTATATTTTATAGTTTTTAAATGTCAAATATTATTACAAACACATGAAAGCAAAGATTTGGACCTTTGTATAGTGTGTGTGTCCAGATTTGGTTAACAAATGGCAAAACTTGAACGAGCAATAATATGTTGATATTGCTTCATCGGGCTCAATCGTTTGTATATGCGCGCCTCTTAAGTCCTCTTTTTCAATAATATTTTTCATTTCGTTAAATCTAGTTTTTAGCACTTCTTGTACATTTTGCCGCCAAATGTAGTTTTCTCTGAAATAGATGAATTAGAGAGCGCAAGTTTATAAACAAAAAAGCCTTATAAAGTATTTTGGAGTGAGGAATAGTTTTTGACTAACTTATACTAGAAAATTCTAAAAATATATTTATAATTGTGGCACAATTATAAATAATCTGAGCGTATTTTGCCGGTGTGTGTTGTGCTCCTTAACTCTCCGGTTTCAATAATATTTATTTTAATATATATTTTTCATGTTGTAAAATAACATTTTCATTTCTGATGTTCTACTTGCATGGTACCTGTCCTATCCGCATTAAAAACTGGCTGTAGATTTGTCGAAAGGGCCAAAATTATTGATGAATAAGCTAAAGAAAAAGGAGGACAGTGTGCCCCTGGAAAAGTCAGACATAAAGTTGTTACTTGAGTCCGGATCTAATTTCATTTTAAGTGTTCCCCCCCCCAATAGCGGGCTATGTCAATCGCGAGGTAAGTTGCATGCATCCAGGCCAGGTCATCGGCATACTGGAAGTGTTTGGCGCTGTCCACAATTGGTTGGTCATTTGTGTAGATTTTGAACAGTGTCGGCGCCAGCACACCTCGCTGAGGTAGGCCGTTACGTTGGTTCCTCCACCTGCTGTTTCTCCCATGCAGGGCGACATAGAACCTTCTATTTTGTAGTATAGATGCCATGATCTTAGCGCATTTGTAGTCGTTTAAGGTGTTATGTATCTTGCCGATGAGCTTCCTGGGGTCTACCGTGTCGTAAGCAGCAGTGAGATCGACCAGAGCTATGCCCGTTATGTACCTTTTTTCATAACCTTCCTCAATATGTTCTGAAGCAGAAAAATTGACAGCTTACATCAAAGAACTCTACAATGCACATGCAGTAGAAGAGGAAGAAGAAGAAGAGGACGACAACGAACAAATCATAGAAACTAAAACGAAGAACTCAGGAATACCACAGGAAAATTAAAAAACAGAAAAGCCCCAGGACCTGATGGCATACCCAATGAGCCCCTAAAATATGGAGGAGGAATAATAATCGAAAATATTGCTGTGCTTTTTCAGAAAATTTTAGATACCAAGCGAGTACCAGACCAATGGAAAACAAGCATCACAATACCGATATACAAAAAAGGAAATAAGAAGAATCCTAGCAACTTCCGTACGATCACCTTGCTCAACACAACACTAAAATTGCTAACGAAGATATTCGCCGATAAGATCACTAAAGAATATACAATAAGTGAAGAACAACAAGGCTGGCAAAACAGGTCAACAATCGTGCTTGCATGTGCTTCATGGACCTGACTAAAGCCTTTGATCGTGTCAGATTAGGAGATGTGCTAAAATTACTTAAAGAAGAAAACCAGTCCAGCAGTTTAGTAGAGATAATAAGAGACATTAACATCCGAAGTATACATTAAATCTGAAATACGTCAACCCAAACCAACCCAAATCCACTATTATTTAATTTAGTAATGGATAAAATTATAGGAGAAACAAAAAAGGTAGGACGCGGATATGGGCTTGGAAGAAAACAGATAAAAATTCTTTGTTATGCAGACGACGCAATTCTGATCTCGGATAATGAAGATAACCTACAGCGCTTGGTGCATACCTTTAAAACAACGGCGGAAACCTACAATATGCAGATATCAACATCTAAGACCAAATCTTTCGTAGTAGCAAGAGAACCCAGACAATGCAAAATCGTAATTAACGAAAAAACAATCGAACAGGTTTCTAAGTTCGAATATCTGGGATTAGAAATATCCAGCTACGGAGATCTAAAAGAAAGTGTACGAAAGCAGGTTAATAAAGCAGCTTATGTATCAGGATGTATAAGGGATGTTACCTGGAGGAATAAAGATATGAACGGGAAGACGGGAAAATACGCTTATATAAGTCATGTTTAAGGCCAATACTAAAATATTCAATAGAAACGAGAACCGAAACAGCAGAAGCAAAAAGAATACTTAGAACAACAGAAATGAAAAAATAAGATGAGTAACGGGGAAAACATTGAGAGACAGAGTCCCGAACATTCAAACAAAAGAACTATGTGGGACACAGGATATCGTATGGTGGGAAAGGCAAAGAAGACGAGAGTGGAACCAGCATGTTACACGAATGGACGGCAAGAGACTAGTTCGAATATCAATGGATTTAAAACCAACAGGCATCAGACCACCAGGACGGCCCTTTAAAAGATGGCGAGATAGCTGGCAGTCTACGTCACAAATACGACTGCAGCAGCAGAGAAAAAGAGATCGGATAAGAACAGGCTCAAGGCCTAATATAAGAAGAAGAAGAAGAAGAAGAATATGTTCTGTAATATTCAAGACTTGACCGGTGCACGATTTTCCAGGCCTAAAACCCGCCTGCTGTGGTATCAGCTTGGGATCCACAAGTTTTTGTATCCGATGTAGAATGACCTTTTCGTATAGTTTGAAGAGGTGGCACAGCAGCGATATTGGCCGGTAGCTATTTGGTGAATCCGGGTCTTTACCTGGTTTGAGCAGTGCCACCCACTTCTTTGGCTTTGCGCCATGGTTTGGTGATCTTATATGTGGAAATACAGTTATTCAGTAGTTACACAGCATCCACAATTTAGTGACGTACCCAAAATGTTTAATCTGCTCCGTGAATATATTGTCTATGCCCGATGACTTTCCATTATTTAGGAAGTTAACGGCCTCCTTTAGTTCTTGGATCGTAATTGACGTTCCCAGGCAACTTGAATCGTTTTGGGGTTTTGTTACTGGCTTGGTTGATCTCACCTTTCTCTCCGGTTTACCATTTAGGATGATGATGTGCAACTTGGTCGGCAGTTACATTAGTGTGGTTTCTTGGTTCTGTGGTGTCCCCGTTTAACTTTGTTATGGTGTTCTAGGTCATTTTGCTGTTGTGGGTCATGTTCATCCTCTCCAATATTTCCACCCATTTTTCCCTTCTGGCTTCTCCTAGGGCTTAAAGTAGTGTTTTCCCGCACTCGATTGTATCTTCGCCGAAAGGATCATTTTCGTATAGGCGGATATATCTTTCCATCACTGTCTTTGTGTTTTGAGACAAGTTGTTAACCTTCACATATTGAGAACGACTTTTAAAGAAGGGCTTGCATTTAGTTATGATAGAGAGCACAGTAGTCGTTGGATAGAAGCAAATCGACGTTGACCTGTATACTCTGTACAAACATGATTCAATTCAAATATTTAAAACAAGATTTGTCCTGTATACAATGCCAGATCATCCGCATAAGAACTATTGTTAATAAGTAAGTTACAAATAACAAATAAGGGAAGATCAGTGAACAGCAGACTGAACTGCATCAAAAAAAGTCAATTAAACATCTATTTTTATTTATTTTTTTACTTATTCTCTGTGTTTTATTAACATGTATGTACTAGTTATTACATGTTACATAACACACTAACCGAAACTACGCGCTGGAATTCAAAGAAATAACTTCGCCAATTCTTCTTCTTCTTTGAGTGCTCATCCGTTAACGGATATTCTTCTTCTTTTAGTGCCTATCCAAAGAGTATATAATGTAAAGAGAAGACAGCCTGCGAATTTCCTTTGATATTTGGTCAGGCGTTTCAATGACCTCGTCCCTTTAACTCGGAGATATCGCGACGTTGCCGGATGTAACTTATTATGACTTGTTGACGTCAAGTCAAACAAGATAGCGAATAATCGATTTCATCACAGTGGGTCGAAATAACGAAAATGAGGACAAAATTTACTAAATATCTAATACTTTCTGCTAGGATAAAATTATATCGAGTGATTTTCATTCAAATTCTCTGAATTTGTTTAAACTGTTGCTTTTTCTTAAAGTCTCAGTTCTCAACTTATTTTAATTAAAAAATGTGATAAAATTCAGTTCTTTAATGTTTCCGGCGAATTTTTATTAAAATTTATTCGGGACGTCTAAAAGCTTTAATTAATCAAATAAGAATTTCCTTCAGTTTAAATTAAAAAGGTGTAATCAATATTTTTCGATTATTTTAAAGGAAAGTTTCATTCAAAACATAGAGGGGATAAACTCTTAGTATGTAGATAAACCAACAAAAAAGTAAATTCTATTCGAATCTCACTTTAAAGCTTCATATTCACTTCCGCAAATTTCGCCTTTTTTTAACAGTTGTTGATTTTGTAATGTAAATTTTGGTCCATACTCATTGACGCGAAATTTCGTCGGCGAATATTTGCTAAAAAGTTCAAATAGTTTTAACTTATTTGCGAATTTATGCTTTTAGTGGAATAGGTTTTATAGGTTAGGTCCAAGTACCGGATGATGTAAGCAGGTTAGTAATATATTGTTAAGTCTAGAATGAGCTCAATTAATCTCATTTCTGCAACTAAATTGCGAAAATCGCATTTTAAAAATATATTTCTAGCCGAAAATTGTCTTTTCTGTTGTCATTTAGCTGGTGGGTATTTCGTAGTTTTAGGATAATTACCAAAAGGACGCAAACGGAACAAAATAATAATATCTTCCGAAAAAAATTATAATTAATATTATTATCCAATGGTCAAAGTATCTATTCTACAATTTAATTAATGAACCCAATGCCTGAAAAGAATAAACAAATAAATATAGCAAAGCAGTCAAGAAATTTAAGGTTAATTCACAATTATGGTAGAATTCGTAAAAAAAATAAAATTTTTATCCGATCGGACGAAAAACGACACCTTTCCGATGTGTTTTCTCACCGCAAAAGTCATGATTCCAGTATATTGTATTCGTTGCTTGGCACTTTGCAATAACTGTACAAGAATAGAAAATAACAGTCCGGGAATACAACATTCCCGGCCTAGGCCGGGAATGTAACATTTGTGTCATATTCAAACGCCTTGTTTGTCAGATCTGACGTCTATCAAAAGTAACATTTAACTGTAGTTTCCGTAGCTACGTAATAAACTTCAAGCTCGCTCGATTCAAAACTTGATATTATGTTGAGTTTAAATTTAAAACACGTTTTTATTTAGAGTAATATTTGGCTCTATTTATATAAGTACGTATTCTAATTAATTTCGATCGGATAAAAAATAGTATGTGCAACTCGTAGGAAAAGCACATTCCTGGACTCCTGTGTTGCTGGCCTCGGCTGCGCCTCGTCCAGCAACTATCACAGTCGTCCAGGAATGTTTTGCTTTTCCTCCTAGTTACACAATATACTATTTTCGCCGCGAATAATTTTAAAGCTGAAAGTGACAGTTTATGTCAATAAAGGCGAAATTCGTGAGTGAGTATGAAGCTTAATTATTATTAGAGTAGAATTTTTTGAATATTTAGTAATAAAATTAAATTAATGTTTTATCAGAAATCCGAGGATTTTTTGAGAAAAGTCATGAAAAATTCATGTATTGTAGGTAAGCAAAATTTTACCGAGTGATTGTTAAAAGATGCTATTAAATGAATTGTGTTACATATCATAATTAAAGTTTACACACCTAATTTCAATTACACAATATGAATTAAAAAACTAAATCAAACGTCTCCCTAATAAATCTAAACTTGACCTTTACGAGATATATTTAACCCACTGTGTTGGCTGATCGTCCTTGCTTGACGATTGTGTCCGATATAATCCGATAACATACGAGGCGCCCTTTCAGTCGGAGTTCCCATCTATCCCTCTCTAATTTGATTGCTCTGTCTTACTGTCCTCTCTTTACATTATATACTCTTTGGCCTATCCTCTATGGATGTTGACTATCACGTTTGTCCAGATAATTTTGTTTACTGCTGATCTGAACAGGATGCTAGAGGTCATTCCTGTCCACTGCCTAAGGTTCTTAAGCCACGAAGTTGTTCTTCGGCCGGGACCTCGTTTGCTCTCGATCTTGCCCTGTAGTATCAGCTGGAGGAGATGGTATTTTTCGTTCGTCATGACATGCCCAAAATATTCAAGCTTTCTCGTTTTAATGATGTTCAGAAGTTCCTTTCTCATACGATCCAGCACCGTAGCATTTGTCACGCGATGAATCCATGATATTCTGAGCATGCGTCGGTAACACCACATTTCGAAAGCATCTAGACGTTTGGCTGAGTCGTCTGTAAGGGTCCATGCTTCCGCCCCATAGAGCAGTACCCAAAATATGTAACATTGGAGGACTCGAGTTCTTGCATGTTGCACAGCACACTCCGCATTCGATTGAACGTACTTCTTGCCCTCTCTATTCTATATTTGATATCTTGCGAGTGGTCCCAGTCTTGATTGAGATTGCAGCCGAGATTTACCTTGTTTGCGTAAGGACCGTATCACCGACGTAGAACTGAGTGTAGTTAATGTTGTTTTTACTCACGGTAAAGATATGAGTCTTTTTGCAGTGCAGCCTCATCTCTTATAGGTCGTTTACGTTAACAACTCGATTTATCAGTCTCTGAAGGCCTTCGGCTAAATCTGCCAACAGCACCGTGTTATCTGCATATCTCAGATTGTTGATAATCTGCCCGTTGATGCAACAACAACATTGGCGAAAGAATACCTCCCTGGCGTACTCCTCTTTTTATCGACAACTCAGGAGACAGGTCTTGTCCTATGTCTTGTATAGAGTTGTTATTAAACGAATATCTCTCATCTAAGCCTGCTCTTTTTATGATTTCAATAACCTTCCGATGGTGGACCTTGTCAAAGGCCTTTTCAAAATCGATGAAACATGCGAATATGTCACAATTGACGTCTCGTGCCCTCTGGATAAGCACCTGGATGCTAAATAGTGCCTCTCGTGTTCCCATACCGTTTCTGAAACCAAATTGTGTCTCAGAGATATTTTGCTCTAACTTCCTGTAGGTGCGCGAATGGATGATACTGAGCAAAATTTTTAGTGCGTGGCTCATTAAGCTTACGATTCTGTGATCTTCACATTTTCTGGCACTTGTCTTTTTGGGAAGCTGGTTAACAGTAATTGACAGTAACCATTCCCTTGGCAGTTGGCCATTCTCATATATTTTGTTCAATAATTTGGTCAGGAGTTTAATTTGATCGTCATCAAAAAGCTTCAGAAGTTCTGCGTTAATTTGATCTGGTTCTGAAGATTTATTAGCCTAATTGCCGCTTGAACTTCCCATGATGTGATTTCTGGGCCTGCTACGACTTGAACAGGGGTTTCTATTTCATGTTCGTCGTCAAAGATCTCTTCCATGTACTCTCTCCATCTATCAAGCTTTTTGTCCTTTTCGGATATGATATTATTCTCGGCATCTAATATTACACTGTTATTTTCTGTCCTTCGAATTCCGGCCACCTCTTTTATTTTCCTGTGCATATTGAAGGTATCGTGTTTCTGTTGTAAATTCTCGATTTCTTGGCATTCATTGTGCAACCACAGCTCCTTGGCTTCTTTTATGTTTTTCACTACCTTCTTATGGGTCTGCTTGTATTTCTCCATATCTTTGTTTTTGTACGTTCTTCTTTCTTCCATGAGGTCAAATATCTCTTTTGTCATCCAGTGTTTATTTTTCGGTCTTCTGCCAGGTTGTAAATTATTTTGTGTAACATTACTAATGACGTTTTTCATTTTGTTCCATGCCGTTTCAACTTCTATATCGCTGTTTTTCTCGGATATTTTTTTTTATTTTGTTGTTTGAGTTTCGAAAACGTCGGTTGACCATAATGTAATCAATTTGATTTCTGACAATTCTCTCTGGGGTATCAGCCGGAGATTTCCATGTGTACAGTCTTCTCAGCGGCAGTTTAAAATAGGTGTTAGTTATAGAGTATTCTCTTTCAAAGCAGAATTGAATCAGTCGGTCTCCTCTATCATATCTTGACCAGTCCGTAGGTACCTGTGATTTCTTCCAGTAGTGTGTTGCCAACTTTAGCGTTGAAGTCTCCGAGTATGATTTTAATATCATGTTTTTTAGTCGTTTTCAGTGCGCCTTGAATATTTCTATAGCTTGTTCGGTACTTTGGGTGGTCGGGGCATGCATATTATTACATTCATATTCGTTGGTGTCGCACTGAGTATTGCAACTCTATCCGAGATAGGTGGCGACTCCATTGTTATTTCTAGAACTGCTATCTCCTGAGTAATATATATGATAGTCGTCGACCACGCAGTGTCCTGAGTTTGGCCACCTTACTTTAGCTACAAACAAGTATGTCTGTATTAAGTCTTTTTTATCTCTTTTATAACTGTCTTCCCAGCATTCCATGTGCCAATTTTCCTCTCCGTTTTTGATTTTAGATCAGACAGCCGGGGGATTCTTAGCACCCTCCTCTCATTTAAGAGATGCCCGGGACTGAGGGCCGTTGAGTTTGTTTGCCTGTCCATTGTGATGTCCTGGGGAAGAATAAGTCAGGTAGTTTCCCCTTGCTTTCCTAACTTTTAGTTCAGCCGCTCCTAACATGGAGAATAGACGCTGTTTGTAGCCGCCCACTCTGGAGCAGACGCTGCATGGTAGTCTTCTTGGCTTCACCTCGGTCACTTCGAGACTTTACCGGCATGGGTGGCCCTGCCGGTAGCTAGGTTACCGCCGCGCCGGCATCACTCCGTAGACATGAGGTTACTGAGCCCTCTCACCAACGACAAGGTGATGACTCCCCTAGAGAGGTATTAACGGATATTAGCGATTTTCATAGCAATTTGAACTTTTGCAACTGCTGCCCTGAAAAGGCCGGTTGTTGTAGTACTAAACCATTCATCAATCCGGCACTTAGTTTCACGAGAATGGTCCCATTCTTCGTTTATTGTTGTGCCTAGGTACAATTTCAATTTCTGGTTTCTGATAGTCAGTTGGCACGGTACGATGGTTCCTTTCCGGATGATCATGAATTTGATCTTATCTATGTTCAGCGTTAGACCGTATTTCTCACTGGTATATTTGCCTCTTGTCATGAGTTCTTGTAGGCTTTCAATATCGTCAGCAAATACTACGGTGTCGTCTGCGTACCTTATATTGGTCAATCGTTGGCCGTTTATAGATATTCCTAGTTCTGTCATCTAGGGCTTCTTTAAATATCTCTTCTGAGTATGGGTTAAAAATAGGGGTGAGAGGATACATCCTTGTCGTACTACTCTTTGTATTTCAATTGCATCACTGGCTTCGCCTTCTATTCGTATATTTGCTGTTTGGCCCCAATAGAGATTTTCAATAATTAAGAATTTCCACCAGTCGGAATCTGTCAAATACCTTTTGATAATCCACGAAGCATGCATACACATCGCAGTTTATATAACGACACCTTTGAAATAGCACTCGGACACAGAAAAGTGCTTCTCTAGTACCCATTGCGTTCTTCCAATGCGCTCTTCACAGAGCTTATATATACGCTGGTGTATAACCCTGAGGAAAATCTTTAAGAGATGGCTCATGAGATTTATCAAGCGGTACTCTGAACATTGTTTAGCGCTGCATTTCTTAGGAATTGGTATGAATGTTGATATCAGCCATATAGTGTATATGTAATTAAAAATATTTGTCAGCCACCTTATTCCCTCGTCATCGAGAAGTTTTAGAAGCTCAGAGTGAATGTTGTCTGGGCCAGGTGCTTTGTTATCTTTCTCAACCTCATCTCTCAGTATGAGTGGGCCTGTGTTGTCTCCCGAATTATCGATTATAATTTGTTCTGGTCTATTATCTTTGAAAAGCAGAGAGATGTACTCTTTTCAGGTTTCGACTTTCTGACTTTTGTCCATTGTGGTCTACTAGCTGTCCCAAAGTATGGTGTTTGTATATTCCCGTAGCTTCTTTTACTTTTTTATGGAGATTGTAGTGATCGTGTTTTTTTTCAAGCATTTCGATTTCGCGACATTTCTCTTGTATGTTGCATTGTTTGGCTTCTCTGATTTTCTGTCTGATTACTCTGTCAATTTCTTTATGTTTCTTGGGGTCTCTACTTTTCACTTGTCTCCGTTCTTCCATCAGGCTAAGAATCTCCCGTGTCATACATGGTTTGTCTTTTCTTTCTATGATTTGGAGATGTTTGTTACTGATGTTTGTCATGATCTCCTGTATAGTGCTTATTTGTTGGTCGACGTTCGTCTCGTCTTGATTTAGTTTTTGTATGTTGAGATCTAATTAATGTATCTATTTCTGGATCTTTCAGTTTACGTAGGTCCCATCTTTGTTATTTTTATCTTTTTTAGCCTGATTTTAAAGTTGCCGACTACAGGGTTATGGTCAGATTGTATATCTGGTATGTTTTAGCAGATGTACAGCTATTCCGGAATTTTTTGTTAATCAATATAAAATCGATTTGATTCCTTATAATGTTACCCCTTTCATCTCTGGGTGAGCGCCATGTATATAGTCTGCGGGCTGGTAATTTGAATAGTGTGTTGGTGACTACTAGTTGTTGTTCCAAGCAGAGTTCATATAAACAATCTTCCTCTCTCGTTGGCATCACCTAACCCAAATGGACCCACCAAGTCACCACGTTATTTTTATCCCATCTTACCATTCCAATCACTCATAATGATGTTCATATGAGCTTTTGTTATTTTTTAAAAGATATTTGAGGGTAATAATCCTCACTTCCGTCATTTGTAGGTGCGTATATTTGTACGATATTGAAGTTTACAGGTATGGTCTCTAGTTGGATTATAGCTATTCTTTCAGATATTCCAACGAAGTTTGTAACGTACTTCGAGAGGTTTTTGCTGATAATGATTCCTACCTCATTCATGCTGGTCATCAGTCCGAGCTGAGTAGTAAGCATCATGATCACTTATTCTCTTCCCATATCCCGGCCATCTCATTTCACTAATTCCCATAATATCTATTTTCAACCGGTCCATTTCCTGTACAGCATTATGCACTTTTCCGCTTTGATACATTGTGCGCACGTTCCATGTGCATATCTTGATGTTAGACTTGTGAATATTAATTGATTTATAACTCTGTTTTATTTGTTCGTAATGATGATATATTCTTTTCCCAGGGACTGGAATAGTTTTTGAATTTTAACATTTTTATTTGGAATGTACCAAGTTTTCTATAAAACTAACTGAAATAAATGAGAAATGAAGTAAGGTCAATGCATTAAACTTAGACCAACACATTTTTATAGCGTTCTGTTTCTAACACATTAATGTTCATAGTCACATTGTCTACTAAATAGTGGAAATTGTTATCGGTATTTTCTTGGGAAATGTTTCTAAATTTATTATATTTAACATCATCAAACCGGAATCCAGGGCTACTCCGAAAATTCTCACTTCCTCCGGTTTCTCGCCCTCAGTCTATCAGAGTGTAATAATCCAGTTCCCTAGATCATACACTTAATCACTCATACTTTCGTTCAATGTGTACATGTTCTCCCCATTTTTTTTAACGAAGATAGTGAGGGATTCGCCAACTCCATCTGGTTAGCTAGGGGGTCAAGCCTCCGGCCCCATCATAGACATCTCCACTGGAAGCTTCCGAGTATCTTCTTTTCTAATTTACTGATGAATCTTTTTTCATGTTTCTCGTCTTCCTCTTTCCCCTTCATGACGTATTCTACGTATTTATGGATGAGATCTCATTTATTCCTGTTTTCCAGCATGTAGGTCATCATATTCTCTGGTGCTAATACATCAATTTTTTTGGTTTCCCATCTTGGGCACTGGAACAAAGTGTGCTCAGCGGTGTCTTCCAGGTTGCAGTACCTACAGATTCCATTCAGCCTCTTTCCAATTCTGTACAGGAAGCTATTGAAGCAGCCGTGGCCAGTCAATCTCTGCGAGCCGACGTATCCCCATTTTCTAGAGGTCCATTTCCTTAAGTCTCTGATTAAGCGATGAATCCACCTACCTTTTATTGGCTCATCCCATTCTAGATGCCATTTTTCGCTAATGTGGTTTTCCTCGCTGTTCCTCTTATTTGTGCTGCCATCTCCACGCCCCGTCTTGTTACCTCAGCAAGAAAATGGAGGGGAATTAATCCTGCAACCACCAAAGCTGCCTAGACAGAGATTGTTCTGTAGGATGCGCATGCTCTCATTGCTAACGTTCTTTGTAAGGATGTTACCATGTTTCTATATTTTTGGATCCTCATTGCAGGCAGCCACACCGGTGAGCCATATAAAACAATAGATTCTACAGACATTGCCAACACTCGCATTTTCCTTTCGGAAGATCCTCCCACATTTGGAAGGAGTGCCGCTAGCGCATGCGGGGCTGCTTTTCTACGTGCTCTCTCGATACGGCTTCCCATCGTCAGGCCTCTATCCAGTGTAATTTATTTAGCACTGGTTTTATGATGTTACTTCCCATCTGGAAAAATATATGATCAACTTTCCACTAAAAATTTTAAATTATCGCTTCAGTCCTTTCAGTAAATACAGGCAGGTGGTTTTTTTTCCATCCATTTAGCAACTAGCTTGGAGCTGCATTAGTATCATAACCGTTGGGTTATCTGAGGACACCACTACGGCCAAGTCGTCAGCGTAGCAGATTAGCTTTGCTCATTCTGGTACGTTCAGTCTTAAAGTACGTTTCACAATGTGGGGCCCAGTACTCATCCCTGTGGGACGCCCCCAAATACGCTTCTTGTTATACCCTTTGTGATCATCACCGTCCGCTCTTCCAGGTAGTTCCCTATCGTGTTCCTGAGATAGTGGCTTATGCCCGGGTTGCGTAGGTGTTTAATTATATTCCAGGAAGCCATATTAAAGGCATTCCTGATGTCAACCACAATCATTGCGTGCCATCCGCCCACTCTGATCTGAACAGTTTCAATTGCCTCCTGTGCTGCCTCTATAGTTGTTTTTCCCCTTGTGAATCCAAATTGGTACTTGCTAAATCCTTTGCTTGTCATTAATTTCTTTTAGGAGTCTGTTGTTCAATAATATTTCATAGACTTTGCCTAGAACATTAATTATGCAGATTGGGCGATATTTTGTAGGATCGTCTTTGGACTTTTCGGGTTTTTCCATAAGTATGAGTTTTGATTTCTTCCAGTCGTTGGGAAAGATGTTAGTTTGAAGACACAGTACGTTACAGATTGTCACAGTCTTCTAATCAGAACTTTATGTGGGACACCGTCAAATGCCTCTGAGAGGTCACACTTTATATAGCACTTACGTTTAGCTAGACCCCCTGAAAGACCTCACAATGTATTTAAGCCAAAGTGACATACTTTCAATGTGTACATATTCTCCTCATCTGCATTATAGCCGATAAGCAGCAAAATCTTTAAGTTTGGAATGACATTGTTTATATCGTTGATGTATACAAGCAAGAGTAGTGGTTAGAAGATTAAACCTTGGGAAACATCAAACATCATGTCTCATTTATAGATATCTCTCCATTTTTAAAGTCTTTTGTTGCCTCTCCTCGAGATAGCTTTCCAACAAGCCCAATCTTTCGGCGTTCGAGCCGTACGTCACAAGCTTTCTAATCAGAATTTTATGTGGAACACAGTCAAATGTCTCTGAGGGGTCATACTTTATGTAGAATGAACGTACTCTCCCCCTCAAAGTCCTCCACAATGTATTCATGCCAAAGTGACTTTTAGTCCATTTTCTTCACAGTACTTATAAAGTTGTTTTTTTTTAAGATGTTTATAGACTGACAGAATATGTATCACTTTTGATTTGTTTAAGGAAGTTGGAAACACTTTTATCTCGAATTATTAATTTTTAATGAAAACATCTCCGTCAGAAGAGCTGATGCCTCCTCTGTCGTACTTCACTTCACCTTCACCGCTTGAGGATTCATCACTAAATCGTGTTTGGCTTTGCATTTTTTCTTCATACACGAATCCATGCTTTTGAATTGCATTCTTTCTTTGTATCCACTTTTTCCCTTTCCTATCTTGAGGGTTGTTTATTTTGTGTGAAGCACTGCCTTCAAATTTAGTATTGTTCTGCTTATCTTCTTTCTTTGAATAATTTTTTCTTCGGTGTTCTTTAGTTTAGTTAGATCAGTACTTCTTAATATGCATGCTTTCTAGAGGTATCAGTAGTGAAAGTGACGGCAGACGTCCATTGACAAGGTCCTAAAGTGCCATTTTCCCCAACCCCGGTCCATCTACTCTCACCCTCTTGACGACCTACCTGCCGTTCACTGAGGCGGTTCGGCCCATTTTAATGAAGGAGTGCACTAAGTCGAGTAGCTGTAGCTCCTCTCGGAGGAGGGTTGGAACGCCGAAGTTCTTCCTCCTTAGGCCTCTTCACCGGTTACAAATTCCTATCCTTAATCCTATTAACTGTTAGGGGTTTCCTAACAGATGCAGATGTCTACTGAATCTGCAGTAACCCGTCAGCACTTCGATCAAATTATTCCAGAGCGTTAGTTAGCGCTTCTTGACAACAGTCAGGTCGCCTCGATGAGCTTTTCGGTTGTCTGCACCTTTCCGTCCTCGTCCAGTTGCCTCGTTCTGCTTCAGGTCTGTTTATTAAGAGTCTGAGCTACTTGACACCTGCTCAAGCCCAAATAGGGCTCTGGACCTTGTGTCGGGGTCAAAGACCTCTCATTTAGCAAACTCATCTACCAGGTCGTAGGCATACAATGGAGGTATGCGTATTTCAAGCGTGTGGAAAGGTGATGACGTTTAAACCTATATTTACCTCACTGACACCCTTTTATATTAATATATTAATCCTCAATATTCACGAAGATTTATATATTCATTTAAAATCCATTCTGTTTTTATAATTATCCCTATAAAAAAGGAACGCCTTTAGAATTTTCTATTATTTATTCATTATTATAAATTTTACGAATTTAGATGAGCTTCTTTGCTAAAGATAAACCAGCGGCATTACCGCATCTAAACATTTTTCCTAGATTCCACATTGAAATAAAATAATTGATAACAGAAGTGTTGTTAATAGTTCTAGTACTAACTGTAATTTGCTGTAAGCCTTATGGCAGTAAACCGTCTTACATAACTACCTCTTTAAGTTTTTGGTCTATAAGCAGGTTACCGAACTGAGCACACTTCGATTAACTGTATATTTTGTTCACAAGTCAATTTATTTGATTTAATATTTCAATGTTTTATTATTGATCTAAAGCTACTGCTAGTTACTTTCCACATTCCACCCCCAAACATTCTAGATACTTACATTATCCGAGAAAACTTGGAGTTGCTTAGAACCCTATTCTCGTTTCAATTGATGGTCTACTGTTTGAAAAATTCAATTTACGGAGTAACTGGGCTGTTTCTTTTTTTCTACATATTTTTAAAATCCCGATACAAAGTACAAACTTATGTTCTAAAAGGAATGCAACTTTTTGGCCTGGCTTTGTAAATGTAAGAAACGGCATATTTTTTTAATTAAATAGTGAAGACTTGCGTTTGGACTAACCGAATTTAAGCAACGTTCGCAAATTTAGTTTTTAGTCCTCCGTTTAACAATAGTAATTTATTCGACTAGTGCGTGAAATGCCTCTAAAGGAGAGCGGCGGCGTATGCGACTTCTCTAAATACATTTCACGCACCCGAGTTGCATTTGCATACAACATTTTTTCTACAATTGTCAAAAGGTTAAAGGTTAAAAGCATTTACTTCGTGCAAATACAAAAATCGGTTTAAAAAAAATATTAAAATTTTTTGACAATCGAAGAAAAAATTATCGTGTAAATTTTACACGTTTATTACTAAAATCGTGTCTGGTCTTCACAAAGATTTAGCTTAGTTATATGTTTCCTGTTTCTAGTTTTAAAAAAACGCGACAATTTTTATCGCGAAAATCTATTTTTTACCATTGATATTTTTGATAGTTTACAAGGATCCACGTTGTATTTTGCAATTTTACACTTTATTGAAATTATACAGTAGGTATATTAGGTTTTGCGTGGATTTTTTTTAGACGCGAACAGTCACCATCCAAACAATCTATAGGTGTTTTTTGTTTGTTGAAATCGAGTTTTGTGTAATATATATTAGTTTTT
>MU193668.1:2709-22495 GCA_016904865.1 Pissodes strobi
ATAGCAAAGTTGTAATTCTGTTAAGAACCCACGGGAAAAACGTAACAATATTTATGTGAACGGTGTTTTTTCGGTTTTGGAGGAGGGAGGTATTTATGGTTTTGCTGATGATACTGTCGTTGTGGTAAGTGGGAGTACGTGGGAGACTACCTTCAGAAGGGCCGAGGAAGCTATATCCAAAATTAAGAATTGGTATGACTGTAGTTTGCTTTCCTTAAATGTAGATAAAACTAATTTTGTGACTTTTGCCTTGACTCAAGGTACTCTTCCAGATATCCACTGTGTTAGGATTCACGAAACCAACTGTATTATGGAAACAAATAACTGTAAATGTAAAAAAAATAATAAAAAGAAAAGAAAGTGTTAAATATTTGGGCATTCTTATTGATGAAAATCTGACATATAAAAACCATGTAATTTATATCACAAAAAAAATAAGAAAGTTAATTTATAAATTTTATGAGTTAAGGAATATTTTGGACATTACTACATTAAGAATTGTATATTTTTCATTGGTGGAATCTATTATAAGTTATGGTTTAGTTGTATGGGGTAATGCTCGTAGAAATGTTATGAATGCGTTATATGTAGCTCAAAAATATATTTTGAAAATCATGTACTTTAAAAACAGAGGGTATCCAACAGATTTATTATTTAGAGAAGCCGAAATACTATCTATACAGCAGTTATATGTAAAAGCCATCCTAAGATTTATGATCAAAACATCTTATTATAGACATGAATTAGGTCATAATTTCAATACCAGAAATAATGCGCGGCAAAACGTTTTGATACCTTCTGTAGCATCGTCGGCTATTCAAAGGCACATCTGCTTCCTCGGTCCGAAACTTTTTAATGCTTTGCCTGTGGACCTCAAAACAAAACCTTATCACAAAATAAGAACAGCCATTGTTGATTGGATAAAAAACAGTGATAACTATTCTCTTGATGTCATTATCTGAATGTGGGTATATGGGTAATTTTAATTTTGTGTATTAAATATAACTGTAGGTTAGTAATATAATATAATTGTTTTGGGAAAGTGTTGTGATTGAACAGTGGGAGCACACACAGACATTTAATGTCCATTTTGTTTCTAACTGTATTAATCATAATGTATAGTTTTTATGTACTATGTTATAAATTGTTGTTTTTGAAATAATTTGAAATTAAAATTGAAAAAAAAAAAAAAAAAAAAAAAATTTAATGGCAGAAACCTACTCACATGAAATGTTTTTAGTTATTGATGGAGTGTTATTAATAGGAATACTTCTAGCACATACAGACATTCAGTTCTCTAGGTGTTTGATTAGAAAATTACATTGAATTTATATCATCTCATTTTTGGTGCAAATCATGTAACCTATAAACATCACAATGCATCACATTTGTGAATGAACAACGAAATGTCAAATTTCTTACTTGGAATCTGATATGTCTTCTTCATCTTCACTTTTAATATGAACTTCCTTATGACTAATAGAGTCGGATTGAATCAAATAATCATCAATATGTTCTGTCTCATCTGATTTTCTATAAAATAAAATAAATTCACTTTCAGAGTACCAAAGTACCTAAGTGTTTATGATATTCTAGTGTTAATAGAATCCACATGCAATTTTAAATAGTAAAATGCAAGTTCACTTAGGTATATTGAGAAAAAAAGTAAAATACAATTTCCCGTACTTCATTTATCACAACAAAAAAAAACTAAGTTATTAATTTTGTGAAAGATTTATGATTTGAAGGAAGACTTTTCACGTGACGATAACAATTATTAAAATCATAGTTACTTACAAATCCAGTTCGATTTTAATATTATGGTTTCCATTATTAACTGTAGGTTGTTCATCTAAATTATTGTCGGTTCCATTTGAAGATCTTCTAGAAATTCAGATAGGATAATCATAATTAAGAAAATTAACTGAACCTATGTTAACCAATAAATACTAAATTATCATATTTCTGGGTGCCACAGTAATACAACAAAAATTGATTTATAATCTGTCATCTAAATCACTTTCATATATTGCCTGTTCTTATTTGAAAGAATGTTTTTAATAAAAAAAAATACTTTTGCCTTGGATTCTCAATCGAATACATTATATAATAAGTATTGCTTTAGTAACTTATAAATACTAATTTAGGATAATGGTTCCTAAGGACTTTATTCTGATAAAATAGTATTGATTGAAGCAGAAAATCAACACATATAAACTAAATCCAAATTTTCCACTATTTCAAAATATTAATGTCAATAATCTATATTATTGTATTAAATAAAAATCTCTCCATAAGATGTTATGCTATAAGGGTTGTTAGTTTGGGTTACCTACGATTAAAAAAATATTACGGAACTTCAGGCAGCTTGTAATAACGACTATACAATACATGGTTCATTTTATCAGGTCTGTTAACCACAACTACCCCCCAACAGGTAAAAAACTATCTTAGTAAAATGGTATACCTACACAATTCTTTATGTGAAATACTTAAAACAAAATATGAAAAAGATATTGCTCATTTAAGATCAGAGTACTCTCTAGTAGTAACAACTTGGTTATGGAGGCAAACCCGTGGCCTAAGGGTGTAAAAATAAACAAATTTTTAAACCTAAAGACCTTAATGTCTCAAAGGAGGCAAAACGTAACTCCAAGAACTTGGGAGTTTGAGAAAAAATGTAGCCTTGTTCCAGTAACATCCAATCTGTTATAAATAAGGTACATCAATCTGAAGCATTTTTAGCTGAACAAAATTTGGATTTCTTCTGTCTCACTGAACATTGGCTAAATGCCAGTGAAGTGAATGCATTTAAACTTGAGCAATATAAGGTTGCAGGTTTCTCAACAAGAGTACAAACCCTTGGCGGAGGTACCATGATATTGGTTAGGGAAAATTTGAATTTTATGTTTTTAGACAATTTTAGTGTTTTTAATATTGAAAAATGTATAGAGCTGCCTTAAAATCTTCTAGGGTTATACCAATCTGTAAACAGAAGGGAGACAGGGAGGATGTGGCAAATTACCGTCCTATATCTATCCTGCCATTATTTGGGAAAATATTTGATATGTTGCTCAAGGCCAGGCTCGTCAATTATATTGAGAAACATAAGTCGGCTTCAGAAAGAGTCACTCGACTATCAAGGCCATATTAAAACTTGTGGAGGGCATAGTTGGAGGCTTTAAAAAGGGCAAAATCACAGGTATTACTCTTCTGGACCTTTGCAAGGCCTTTGACTGTATTGACCATGAAAGGCTTTTGTTTAAATCTGAGCACTATTATAGTATTAGGGGCCTGCCATTACAGCTGCTAAAATCAGGCCTATGGATACTTCACGGAGTGTAAAATTCTTGGGAGTAACATTAGATGCTAGGTTAGATTGGAAACAACATGTGAACTATGTGGCGGGGGATCATTCCCGTTACTGTTATGCTCCCAGAATATTGTCAGAAAATGTAAGTGTTAATGTGGCGATGACGGCAACTACGCGTATGTGAATTCAAGGCTGACATATGGTGTAATTTTCTGGGGTAACTCTGTGGATGTTCCTCGGATACCTGTATTATAAAAACGCTGTCTCCGTAGTATTTACAAATTAAATCAACAAGAGAGCTGCAGACCAGTATTTATCAACAAAAATTTTTTTACATTCATTAATATTTACATTTTGGAATCAGTGCTATTTGTACATGATAATTTAGACTTATTTAGTGATTATGAACTGAACCATGAATACAATACTAGACATAAATATAACTTGTTTTGTGAAAAGCAAAACTATTCTTACATACAAAGAAACGTGAAATACTCAATAATGAAAATATTCAACAAAATTCCTGAAAGAGTTCGAATATTGCCCAGATCTTAGCTAAGAATCACGTTAAAAAAGTTCTTAATAAAAAAGCATTTTACTCACTGGAAGAGTTCTACAATGATGTAGATGTAAGTTTTGAAATGTACTAATACTAATTGTGTATAGAAATATAGGATAGGGTAATTTGACATTGTTCCACACCCAGTTGGGTATTATGTAATTAATTTTTACTGGAATAAAAAATTACTTATATACAATCATATCTTTCTGACAGGGTGCAGTCTGTTGGCAGTAGGGGTGATTTGTCGGGTTCCCAGAGAGTTAAGTATATAGTGCCCCCAGAGCTCAATCCTGGGACCAACTCTTTTTATCCTATACATAAATGACCTAACCCACTATCTTGATTCAGATTCCTGCATACTCTATGCAGATGACACAAATGTAATCTCCCCAGACTCTGACCTCCCAACGCTTAATGACAAGATGACTACTGCTGAGGAAAGGGGGAGGGAGTGGTTCATCCAAAATAAGTTGAGCACGAATGCCCAGAAAACCCAAAAACTTGTCCTTTCATCAAATGCTCGGCTCTGCACTGGGGATTCCGTAAGATTGTTGGGTATTAATCTTGATCAACTCTTGATGATAAACTAAATTACAAACAAGATGGCGACGGGTGAGCATCGCCAGTCTGATAGTGCTCTAGAAAAAGTTAATTTTGAGTGCCATAACACGCGCCAATGCAATGTAGTTATTGTGTGTGCATTAATTGCGGAAAGTCCTTTCACAAGTCCTGTGCCGAAAGGGATTATGCAGGGACGATGAAATTCATCGACTCGACCAGAGTTGTGTGCTGTAACGGTGATCATAACATAAGCCCAAAATCATCCCAACAAGAAGTCGACATCCTGAAAGTACTGGTGAGCGAACTTCAGGATAAGAATAGACTCCTAGAAGAGAATGCAGCCCAACTACGAGGGAAAATCAGGTATTTAGAGGAAAAACAACATAACTCAAATCCAACAAAAAATTCCATAAAAGGAGATGACGCCAAAAGCGCGGGCAACCAGAGTGACCAGAGTCATGAAATTCGAGAAAATGAGAACGGTACTTTGGCTACCCTGACCTCGGCTCCACTAGCAACGGGAACTCCAACGCCTGCGGAAATAAGTATTGATAAGTTGAAAACAAATAAAGTAGAAAATGCCACAAACAAAAGCGAAGAGGCTCCAGTAGCGGCGGGTACCGACGCGACCCAAGAAAAAGAAGAATCAAATAACACAAACGTCAATATCACCGATGTAAACAGTGAAACAGAACCGCCACATAAATGGACAGTTGTCAAGAATAGACGTTCTAGAAAGTCAACACAGGCTGATAATAGACCCAAACCACTAAAAGGTCTAAACAAGCACACAAATTTACTCCGGGTAGCCAATAAGCTCCTGTGGATATTCATTTCGGGACTGTCCAATAAAACGTAATCTTCAGCAATCGTGAAATTTCTAAAAAGCAATCAGTTGGATACCGATTTCGTCTGCGAGAAGATGATAACCAAGTCTAAGAATGTTACTTCATTCAAACTTGGAGTACCGAGGGAACTGCAGGATAGAGTTATGGACCCGGAACTCTGGCCAGAGGGTGTCCGAATAAACCATTTTCGGAATCTGCAAAGCCACCCACCAAGAAAATCTCGCACATGTGAAGCCTTTCTTGCTGCACGAGGTACCATCAAGAAACATCACTTCACCTACAGCCACTGACTCATTGGAGACAAACCAAAGTAGAAGGGAATTTCTAGGTACAAAGTATAATAAAAATGTAGATAGGACATTGGAAACAAACATTTCTAAAAAAAAAGTTCTTTATCTTGCATGCCAATGTTCAATGTATCCATAGTAAAGTTGCTGACTTTGAAATATTGCTTAAAGATAAATCAATCGACTGTTTTTGTGTTAATGAGCACTGGCTTACACAAGATGAGCTAAGTGTAATAAACATAGAGGGTTTTGGTGCTGCTGCTAGCTTTTGCAGGAGCAATAAACTACATGGTGGTGTAGCTATCTTTTTAAAGAATGGATTCAAACATATCCCAATTGACTTAAGAATTGTATGTATTGAGCAAATTTGTGAGGTTGTGGGAGTTCTTCTCAATCAAATACATACCCAAGTTATCACAATTTATAGATCTCAAAATGGGGATCCTAAACAAGCTTGATCTCTCTAAACATACTTTTATCACAGGTGACTTTAGTGTACATTTTAATAGTAATGACCCCAGGGCTTTAAAGTTATGTAACTCATTTAGAACCTTTGATCTGCAGGGCTTAATAGATTTTAACACGCGAGGGAGTGTCTGCCTCGATAATATTTTTGCTGATTTGGAGCGTGGTCGTATGGCCCTCACTGGGGTGGACCTGCAGCATGAGTCTGACCATGATGAGGTGCTTGTCGAGTGCAATATTGACCAGGTGATAATAGGAAGAACACTCTCTCTGTATAATCGGATCGAACATCAATCATGGGATTTTGTGGCCGACTGTGCTTTGGACGTGGAGGACAAATTTCAGATGTTTGTGGATGTGATTGTTGGGGCGATCGAGGCGAGCTTCCCACTTAATTCGAGGTTGGTCTGTCCCACACCAAGAGGGCATCAGGTAGATTGGTTTCATGAGAGTCTACGGAATATGCGTGAACGGCTACAATTTGTTTCTTCTCTCAATAAGATCAACCCTATTCTAATGCCCACACATATGGTAAGAGAATACAGAAAATCGTATCGAAAAGAAATTTCCCGTGCTAAAACAGCAGCACATGACAATTACATTAACAATGCATCTAACCGACAAACTGCTATGTGGCATGTCACAAGGGGAAATCAGCCCAATGGTGTCTCAAGATCTTCAGAGACCTTAACTGCTGAAAAATTTAACGATTTCGTTGCTAATGTGGTTGCTAGGGTTATAAATGATCTACCACCCCCGGTTAATCACTTTTCCGACTACTTCAACAATGTTTTACCAAATACCGCCTTTAACTTTAAAGAAATATCATTTAATGATACAAGAGAAATAATTACAAATATGAAAAACAATAAAAGTAAGGATTGTTATAACATAGACGTAAGAATCATTAAAACCTTAAAACATCTTATAGCCTACCCATTGACTAAGCTTATTAATCAAGCTACTGTTCTCTCTAAATTTCCATCGGTACTAAAAAAAAAAGCTAAAACCACTCCCATATACAAGAATAAAGGCTCTGTTGATGATTGCTCAAATTATCGTCCAATCTCGTTGCTGCCAATTTTATCAAAAGTTTTTGAGTCCACGTTAAAGATACAAATCACTGAGCACTTTGAAAGGAATAACATTTTTTCTCATCACCAGTTTGGCTTCCGTAACATGAGAACAACTACCCTTGCCATTGATTGTCTTGTGGGTCATATCCTGGATAGCTTTGAGGTGGGACATACACACGCTTCCTGCCTGGATCTAACCAAGGCGTTTGATTGTATATGGTATAGCATCATACTTAAGAAGCCCTCGTTTTACGGTTTTGAGTTGGGTAGTGTAGAACTGCTCAACTCATATCTCTCGGATCTTACACAATTTGTCTCATACAACCGGAGTAGCTCTAGGAGCCAAGAGATTCATTAAGGAGGCATGGCAAATAACCAAAGCAACGGCAATCTCATCCTATTCGCCGATGACACAACTTTTGAGGGATATCACCCCTCTCGTATTGATGAGTCTCAGATCGTTGCTACAATGACCAACATTAAAGACTGGTTTCTGGCAAATAGACTATGTATGAATGGGGAAAAAACTCAAACTATCAATTTTAGCTTGAGGCGGGAGCATGCTAACCACCATTTGCTGGCTGACTGCGTGAAAGAAATAAACTTTCTCGGCGTCTGTCTCAATGATAATTAAGTAGGTCTTTGTTAATTTAGTTATAATTTAGGCTTTGTCGACAGAATTGTAAAATATTCTATGATAATAAAGCATTTTTGACTTGACTTGATACATTATCGTGGGAAGGTTATGCCGTTCGGCTTAGGAAAAGATTGTCAAAATCCATATATTTGATTCAGAATCTGTCAACGTGTGTGTCTTTGGACACACTTCTTTCGGTTTACTATGGTTACTTTGGGTCAAACATGTCCTATGCGATTCTGGTGTGGGTTCATTCCAGCCATTCAAGTAAAATATTCAAACTACAACGTAAATGTATCCGAAGAATTTCAGGGTTGGGATACCGCGAGGACTACCGACAGAGTTTCATTCGCCTCGGCATAATGACCATTCCATGCGTCTATGTCTTACAGTGTCTTATGTACATTAAACAAAATATACAAGACTTCAAATCGCACACTGACATTCACACGTATCATACCAGAAACAACTCAAACCTAGTTTCTAATCATCTCCGCCTTACTAGGGCTAGGAGTGGCACCAACTTCTATGGCATAAAATTCTTTAATTGGCTGCCGCATATCAGAACATTGGATGAAAAAAGTTCATGTCAGTGATAAAGAGTCATTTAGTACAGAATGCCTTTTATTCAATTGAGGAGTATCTGCAGAGTCCCTTTTGCTTCACTAAACTAAATCCTAAATTTTATTCTAATTTTAAATTTGTGTTATATATTTACATGTATTTTATTCTATTGAATTATTAGTATTATTATTGTTTTATTGAATAACTTGTTGCTAAGTCATTTATTATTTACATTTATTATAATATGTTGTTTATTGTGATATTATGTTATTTCGCATAAATCTGTATACTTGTATATACATTGCATGTTTTACCTATTTTTTATGACTTGTAAAAATACTTTGTCAAAAGTGTAATTTTACTAATAAAATTCTATTCTATTCTATTCTGGCATTGTCACATCGATCAACTTTGTAGAAGACTTTCTACCAGCACCTTTGTGCTAAGAAGGTTAAGGCAACTGGTGGATGACTCGACCCTGCTCACCGCATATTATGCATTCTTCTTCAGTTAACTTTCATGGGGAAATTCAGGTCGGGCTATTGAAGCTTTTTGCTTGCAAAAAAGAGCAGAGTTATTGTAGGAGCAGGTTGCAGGGAACACTGCAAACCTTTTTTCATCCAGCATAAACTCCTGACTCTACCAGAAATATAGCTGTATCAATATATTGTAGAGATTCATAGTGAAGAGGGTGTGCTATTGAGGAATGGGGATATTCATGAACATAGTACCAGGGCTGCAAATCAGTTGCGACCTGAAATGCTTCAACTGCAGATTTCCAAAAATAACTCACTGCCGCTCAATGCCTACAACAAGCTTAATGTTACCACTAAAGCTCTGAACGTAATACAATTTAAATCAACAGTTAAGGGATACCTCATAAAAAATGCCTTTTACAGTGTCTCTGAGTATATGGGTGCACCTCTCATGGATTAGTCATAAACAAACCCTTATAGATCAGTTGATTTTTGAATCTCGGGAAACACATTTTATCTACACGTATTCTAGTCATTTTAACTTTTTCAATAAATTAAAAAAAAAACGCATTACATCTGTGTACATGTAAGTACAGTCCATACGTTATGAACACTTTTTTTATCTGTTTTTTGTGTGACAATTTTATCTATGTAAATGTGAAGTGTTGGGTTTTTAGATTTGTACACTATGTGTTTCTAAAGTTTTGTCCATGTGACTCTTCTTACCTATGAACATTCCATGCTCTCATAATGTCATATTGTAACAACAGGTGTGTTTTAAATTTCATTTGTACCTATAATTATTACCATTTTATTAGGTTTTATGTTTTATTTTTTTTTAACTGACGTGTAAACAAATTCGTTTGTAAAGCATGCAATATATTCATTCATTCATTCATCCCTTCACACAGCTTAATTAATTTATTGTTAATGGATTTTAGACCTAATTAATAGAACGGCTCTGTATGCATAAACAACTTTATTATCAACACCTTTATTGCCACTATATTAAATATCATTCAAAACATTTGAACAACGTTCAACCATAAAATATTTTAGAGGTAACACTAAAAGTTTACAATACACTATCATAAAACTACTAAATACACTATCATAAAACTACTAAACACATTATTAAAGATACATAACATTGAAATATCACAATTACTATCTTCCTCGAGAGAGTAAAAAGATTTTTTTTATTAAATATTCCTTTTATTATAATTAAGAAGTTTCTCTCTGGTAATTCCCTGATGCTCAAAGGTAGGACATTAAAAAATTATATAGCATAATAGTCAGATCCCTCACGTGTCCTTGCAAGTCTGTGAAAGGGCTGCACAAGGTTAGTGTTGTTACGAGTAGGATAGCCATGCATGTTGTTATGTTTAATATATTTACTGATACTCTGAGTAAGGCAGGATAGACTGAAAGATGAAAATACAAGGGAGGGTAAGTATTCGTAGCTCTGAGAAACAATGACGACAACATTCACAATATCCTAACCCCATCAGCACACGCACACATCTACATTGTAGCTTCAATATTTTAAGCATGTGTGCTGAGTAGCCTCAAGTCAGTATTGCATAAGACATAGCAGAGTAGAAATAGCCATAATATGCTGACATAAGTGTGTTTCCAGAGACACTTCTTCCCAGACTTCTTATCAGATAAATATTTTTAGTGAGCCTAGCACCTAGTTGAGTGACCTGCTGTACACATCGCAAACCTGGATCCAGATATACACCCAGAAACTTACCAGAATTGCTCAGGGGAAGATCAGGTCGTGAAGTCTTGAGAGAAAAGTTCATGTTCTGTGTTTTTATATTATTAAGACTCAGTTTGTTGGATTGAAAAGAAACCAATTTTTTACGTGTAGTTGCATCTCTGAGGCAATATCTGTTATAGGTTCAGAGGGACGATACTGATGCAGGGTGGTTGTATCATCTGCAAATAGAACTAGCTTTGGGTTATCAGCAGAGTTTGGCAGGTCATTAATGTATATTAGAAATAGTAAGGGGCCTAGGACAGAATCTTGCGGAACTCCGTGTCTGATGGTTTGTTTTTGTGAGACTCCCCCACCGCAATTGACATATTGCAATCGGTTAGATAGATATGAATCAACAAAGGCTATACTTGTACTTTCAGGGTTAAATTTATAGTATGTAAGCTTATACAGTAAAATCTCAAATGAGACACAATCAAAAGCTTTTGTTAAGTCGAAAAATGAGGCATAGGTCATAGGTGTCCAACCCCCCCATCCAAACCTTCAGTGACATATTCAGTCAGCCCATTTATGGCTAGTGTGGTGGAGTATTTATTTCTAAAACCAAATTGAAATTGTGTGAAAATGTCGTTATTTTCAAAATGGGCATTACTCTGGTCCTTCATTAAGGCTTCTAGATTTTTTTAAAAAATAGGGAGAAGAGAAATAGGCCGAAAACTTGTTTGGTCTTCTATCGAGCCTTTATTTTTATGGATTGGCACAACTTTAGCAATTTTTAATGCTGAAGGAAATGAATTAATGGATATGCACTGGTTGAACCATTGACGTTATATTTCCTTTATAACGTCAATGGGTTGAACAGGTTGGTCAATGGGCATACAATAATGTTTTTGAGAGTTTTAACAATTTTTATGTTCATATTGTAGCACCTTTTACATTTAAAGCAGTTAATGAGAGAAACATGTAAGTAATAACTAATCATCCACAGACAAAGCATGAAATAACCAAATATTTTACACTTTTGGAAAGCAATTGCATACTTACTCAATAAGACACTGATCATTTTCTTTTTTAATCAAATATGCATTGAGTTGATCAAACTTTGTCTCCTCTTTAACTGCACTTGGCAAACTTTCCAGAAGAATTATTAACTCTGGTATTGGTTTATTTTTATTATTTTCCAGACTGCTGCACATGGTCATACTGGATTTCCACTGGAAAATCGGGAATAATTTCTAGTTCTAGTCGAGTTCACAAAAGATTCTAAAATCCTGAGATACTTTGTGGTTGACTGAGTTAATTAATCAAAAAAAGTGTTTTATCTATGATCAAAACCCAATAGTATATTCCTTTATAATCTAGCTTATAATAATAACAGATAAACACCCTCTATAATAAGAGTTCTAAAGGGTTTTTGTTTGAACAGAGAATTATTTACAGAGACCACAAAATACAAAATATTTTGTGATGACAGCTGACAGCAGTGACAGCACTCAGCAGGGACATGAACAGTGTTGCCAGAATGACTTTTATGCATGTAACCGACAAACCGCCTAAAATGTAATAAATTCCAATAAAATGTTATATATTTTTGGTAATACACACAAGTATAAATATATAAGGATTTTATGATATATTTTGCAAATATATCATGTAATCCTTGCAACTTGTTCAAAATGTTATTATAGGAGTTATAAAAAGTGCAATACTAAACAGTTGCATAGTACCGACCTAGTTTTTGCCCTACAACTGGCAGTCATATAACTTGCCGTTGCCCGGACCACATCACAGGGCTTTAGATTCGCGCGCGCATCAATTGTTAACAAACATATGAATTTAGATATGTACCTATTTTACATTTTTTGTACTGCATGTAATGCCGCCCACTCGCTCTGGGGCGCAACCAAACAAAACCATAAGTAAAATCGTTGTTTATTAAAGACAATGGTAAAATGTTAAATTCCTTGAATTTAGAATTATTGAAAACATCAGATAATTTTTTGTAGCCTTATTCATCAGTAAATATTAAATAATGACAAATATATATGATCGCATTTGGGATGAATAAAGACAGAGAGGAAAACGTAGCGCGTAACTCGTAGAGCGTCAAGAACTTGGGCGGAGGAGAGATGTGGTAAAACTAATTATACTTTACCTTTTTAACCCTGAAGGTTTTTTGGTTAAAATGTCAAACTTGAAAAAAAATTAGGCAAAAAATCAAAAGGTGAAAAATAGTAAAATGTAACAAATTAGGTGGTTAATGTAACAATGTAATAAGTTCGACTAAAACGTAACAGAAACGTTACAATTGTAATAAACTGGCAATACCGGACATGAACTTGACATTTGAATTGTAACCCCCTTCAAGACAAAAAGGGCAAAGGGGGCAATTTGGCACTGCTTCGAGGCAATTTGCCAGTACAGCCCCCGTCCGGGCTTAGTTAGAGCTGGGGCGACCCATCTCAGCTAAGTTACACCCTTGTTGGGTCGAGGGGGCGACCGCGACCTTCAGGTGGATTCAAAACCGGACGGGACGTACCGAGTGGGAGCGATTCTCAATGCAGTCGGTCCCGACTTGGCTCCGACATCGTGCCGACTTGAAATGTCATTTCTACTCGGTAGCTATGAAGGTCCCGAGTGGAAACAATAAATTGTTTTGATTGGTTCATTTTAAACATGTGATATCTTTTATGTAGGATTTGAAAAGACAGATCGAAACAGTTGAGATATTGATATTGTTATAATTATTTATCTATGATTATGTTAGTGTAGTCGTAATTGGAGTAATCGCACACGGCACATGAATCGGAACGAAGGGACCGCAAAAGTTGTAAATAATAATCATGAAATGAAATAAATTTTATTAGCAACAATCTGTTATGATTAGTGCTGGCAAAAACCGTGAAAAGTTGAAACCGGTTATTCGGTTTTCTTAAAAACCGATTTCGGATAAAACCGGGTATTCGAATAATAGTGAAAACCGGGTATCCGGATAACCGGTTAACCGGTTAATCGGATAGCCGGTTAATCGGATAACCGGTTAATCGGTTAATACACAGTCATCATAGGCTAAACATAATTTATAATTTGTTCTTAAGCATACTTCCATTAGTTCAGTTTCCCTGCCGATTAGGGCACAATCATTAAATTCTAGTGAACCAAATTTATTCCAGTTTTTGGTCGTTATTGAAATAAACCCCAAGGTAATAATTAAATTAAAAATATTGTTTATTACAAATTACAATCGATATAAATTCTGAGCAGAAAAAATATTACAATTTTTTAAAACTTAAATAAATATAAAGGTATTCTATTAAAGGTAGATATTTTTCAATCGCCCTCTAAAAGCATTTCCAAATATAATCACCGTCCAGTAGGTATGTGGTATGTTACCATTCCAAATACCCAGTTTTTACTTTACTTTCTATCTTTTTTACCATTACTTGAGAACCCGGTGGCCCAGTGCCATGTAACTAGATAATCGAATAATCGATTAATCGGTTATTCGGTTAATCGATTAACCGGTTAAACGAGAAATCGCGTAATCGGTTAACCGAGTATCCGGTTAACCGGTTTCGGTTTTTTGAAAAACCGCGGATTATCCGAAACCGGTTAACCGACTATCCGAAAAACCGTCTTCGGTTGCCAGCACTAGTTATGATACACAAAATACATAAAGTAGGACTCACCCTAAAATACATAAAACTACACTTATTCACGATAAACAACAATCAAAAATTATCTAATAAAATTAATCGTTTACTTATCTAATTCTATTTGTACTAGACTTTACTGACAAAAATTGACTTATCCTTCTAAAAATCCTATTTTTAAAATTAATTTTTCACTATAAAATTATTATGCTCTTTAAAGTTTAGTTTACAGTCAATTTTATAATTACATTGTCAAAAAGCTTATTATCTACTAACCATTTTTGTACCACTACAGTCTACAGTCATTTTTGCAATAGTTTTTTTCTGCATTTTCCCCTTGTATGGATATTTATGTTTTGTGAAACATAATAATAAAATTATTATAGTAAATAAAATAAGTAAACAAATATACTTAAAACGTCAATGTCCTAAGGTGCGGCTAATTCTAGCGCAGGAACCATCACTGTTGCCAATTATTTCACTTTTCGCATGGCCCTCCGCTCGCTACGGGGGCTCAAGAAAAGGAAACTAACCAGGTGCTAACCCAAACTAACCTAAAACATGCCCAAAATCAAGAAAAAAAAAATGTTTAGAAACATAACTTGAAAAAAAAAATAAAAAAAAGCAACGGGGTTTGAACCCGGGCCGTCTGGGTGAGAACCAACCATCTACACCTCTCCACCACGAGAGCTCTTACGACAAACCGACTGCATCGCGAAGACATGGCGGCGTATTCCATAATTGACAGCAGCGCCGGTTCCAGCGCTAGAATTAGCTGCTTATATGCCATATACCTACTACTAACCTAACCCCATATGGTTCGTCCCGATAGGTTAAGAATCTGCCTGCTTGTCTGGCTCTGGGTCATGTCACAACCACCGACTTTTTCAAACGGCATAGACAGAAGCGCCACACCGGGTACTTCCTCTGGCTATGGACAAACACTTATACACTGAAGCGGCACAGACGACGCTGGCTGGGACGTCCGCTTTCCTTGGGGAGACAAATCGGTCCTTGAACGTTTGCCACGCGTCGCCCAATATGGCGTCGAAAAAGAGCCCTTACAACCCGCGTTACCTGTTACCTCGACCAAGAACGAACCGGAAGTGACAGCAGAGACATAGATAGCTAGCAGCGTTTACAAACCATAATGACAGTTGGGACGGGACGCGATATTTCAGTTCGCAATGTACTTGTGAATGCATGCGATTTAAAGACCAGCAATTGGCAAGTATATAGCCCTCCGCTCGCTCTGGGACTCAAGAAAAGGAAACTAACCCAAACTAACCCAAAAATCATGAAAAAAACTATTAAAAAAAAGAAACAAAACCGACGGGATATACTGAACTGATATTTCAGTTCAGTGAGCCAAGGTCAAATTAAATTATGAAGCCATATTCGATTGAGACTGGAGATCAGTTCAAAATGAACTGAAACTGAACTGATATTTCAGTTCAGTGAGCCAAGGCCAAATGAAATTAGGGAAACAATAAATAAAAGCCGATTGACAATTGACATTTAAATGCCATCTTTTACCCAGTAAAATGAACAAACACACTTCATTGCTTTCACCTGAACTACTGAACCGATCTAAGTGATCCCGGTCCATTTTCGGTTCACTTACAGGTGAGCTGGATCAATTTTTAGGTAGTGGGGGCAAAGTGATATTAACCGAAAATCGAACACGAATCGGTTCAATATAGTTCAGTTAGATCGATCTGAATCGATCCAAAGTAGTGAATCGAATACGGCTATTCGCCATGGGCCATATTACTTGCCACCTATTTTTGATAGCGGTTTCATGCAAATTGGTCACTATCTTAGACAGATAACATGGGAAAAAGCCTGTTACCAGCTGCCACATAAATTACTGAGAAACTTCAATAAATTAATTGAAATCATAAGAAATAAATTATAATTAAGAAGTTAAAGTAATTTTCAATCGTAAAATAATATAGCCATTTTATAGGTAGAGTATGAAAAATATATTACCTACGCCTCTGTTGAATGACTCTCCTTCAAGAAGATTTATGGCTTTATTGATTATTGCTGGTAGGAACATCAAACTGGTGTGAGCAGTTTGATTACGGGGAGTGACGCCCCCGCCATACCGAGTTGCCATGGGATATGGCCCATCAAATCCCATCGTCCTCCCCCAGGCTGGAGAACACCGAAGTACAAAGTCTGGAGCTGATCAATGACTGTTTGTGACAAGAGGGGCTGCATTGTATTAGCTGGCAAGAAGTCAAATGGCCAGTTTGGCATGACGGACTGCTCAACAAACTGTCGTCCTTCGAACTCCCAGCCTCTCTCTGCAGCTGCCTGGTCAATTTCCTTAAGAACCGATCTCTACACGTTGCAGTCGATGGACACATCTCAGACACATTCACCATCAACGCGGGCGTGCCTCAGGGCGCAATACTTTCACCAACTCTGTTCCTCATCTATATTAATGACCTGCTGATCGAAACGAATAATCCTGTTTACAGTTTTGCAGATGACAGTACCCTTGTCTCCCACTTTAGATCAGAAAAACCCTTTCCAGCGACTGAGACTCATCACCGCAGACAGGAGCAGATCACAGCTATTAATCAAGACCTGGAGAAAGTTCAAACTTGGGGCGACCGAAATTTAGTCCAGTTCAATGCAGCAAAGACCCAAGCAGCAATGTTTACCAAGAGGGCCAATACAGCGGGCCCTGCCATCATTATGTCGACCATTTCTTCATCCTCGTCAATCGGATTGCTGGGTGTCTCGGTCAACAGCAATATGTCATGGCATGACCATATTGCTAACATCACAAAATCAGCCTCCCAGAAGCTTGGTGCGCTTTTTCGCAACAAAAAACTCTATACATCGCAGCAGTTGCTCTTGCTGTACAAAGCGCAAATAAAACCGTGCTTAGAATATTGCTCACATATCTGGGGTGCCGCACCAAATCATACCCTAAAGCTGCTGGATTCCATTCAGAAGAGAGCTGTGCGTCTCGTCGGCGACCCGGAATCTGGATAGTCTGGAACACCGCAGACATGTGGCCGAGATGTCTCTGTTTTACAGATACTTTCACGGCCGATGTCCCCAGGATTTAGTCCGCATCATCCCGCCCCTGGCAACTCCTGTCAGACAGTCACCACAGACGGCAAGAGCGCACCAGTTTGTCGTACAACTAGAAGCACCTAGAACATCGCTTTACAAAAACTCCTTTGTCTGGCGCACTGCATCACTGTGGAACTCAGTTCCAGGACATCTGTTTTCCACTAATTACAACCTACAACTATTCAAGAACCGTGTCAATCAACATCTTCGCACTTACACCGCTCGTCGAGCGCCATAGGATCTCCTTATAATGTGTGTGCCACTGCCGTAAAAAAAAAAGTTGATGAATGAAAATTTCCAAGATCGGGTTTCAAATTACTCTCGATAATTAAATAAACATCCCTACCATGATATATTCAGAGGTAACACAATGTGTACATTATCAATTATTATTAAAACAGGAAATATGCGAATAAACTACAAGGTCAGCAGACAATAATTACCTGTGAAATGAAATTCCAGGCTCCTTCTTCTCACTTTGACGCTTGCAACCATATGCCGAACAATTTACCATTATGAATCTTAGTTTTTATATCTCCTTGTTCAAAAACTCACAAAATAACTGCAAAATAGCACCGCCACAACAATAGATGTGTTTGCCACATAAATAATGGCCGCCGCTCTGAAAAGGCTTAAATTTCAGTACATTGGCTTAATGTCATGCGCGGTATCCTTACTCTTACCTAACCTAAGGTCACCATAGTTTGGTCAAACATAAACTGTTTATAGTTAAGTTGGATATATTCTTTATAACATTGAACGAATTGATTATCTGGTAAAATTGTGTATGATTTTATTTGTGACAATTTTACTGTCCAATTTATTGATTGATCAAATGCGTAAGGATTTATTTATTTGAATTATGTTGTGATTTAACTTCCATTTGTACGACTTTAATTTACCAAATTGATAAACTTGTGTATTGATTTTAACTTGTTGCAATTTTACTGTCCAATTTATTGATTGATAAAATGCGTAAGGATTTATTTGTTAAAATTGTGTTATAATTTATTTTTCAATTGTACGACTTTTACTTTACTAAATTGCTAAACTTGGTAGGGTTTAAAATTGATAGTGCGCTAGAATATTCAGTGTATACATTTCTAATTGTTATTAAAATAAATTGTGCTCTCTGGAAAATTGGCTTGTATTGCTGTTATTAGCTTTACAGACAAGAGGTACGCTACTCGAAGACTCGATAAACAAACTTAAACTTATCCAAATCCTAAAAGAACCTGCTACGCGCATAGCTAAAATACAGGGTCTTCAACAATAAATTATTTCAAAGAAATAATAGTCCACGTGACGATCACAGCCAATACTATACTCTGGCGTGTACACACACGACCGGGGTATGAGTAGTTTCAATACTGTAAACAAAAAGCGAATGCAGAGAGCTCGCACGCCGCTGATAGGTTCTAACGAGTTGAAACGTATCCGGACGGTTCCCGCAGTTACGATACCTAGCATCTACCAGACGTACAGTGACTCTATTCAAGAGCCACTGTAACCCGACTTACAGTGCCTTTATAAGGCCACTGTAGAATACCCTAACTTGCAAACGCACACAGCCAATCAGAATGCGCCGGTATCCCAATGGCCAAATTTGAAATGCTAGTTTCCCCATGTCTTTACGGTGCAATGAATTGTTTTCAACTGTTCTGGTGGTGCAAATCCTTTGCCTGTAATGCGACGGCTCGGGTTCAATTCCCATCAGTGTTTTTTTTTAGGTTATAGTAGTAGTAGTAAACTCTCTATTGGCCTTTTTCATGAGAAATTCAGCCAGAAAAGACCTCTATCCGGCTTAGTAAGAGCTGGGGCGACATATCCCAGATTAGTTACACCTGATGGATAGAGATACTATTTTTTGAGTCCCCAGCATGTCGAGTATGTATTCATGGAGCCTCAGACATGTACTTGCACGTCTTGTTTTAAGGTTCGAACACCACCGACTGGACGATCACAAACATAAAAATCTGATGCAGGCACGGCCCTATCCCCGGCTGGACGTCCGAATCCTATTCGGGGAGTCTACACAGCCCCTGAAAGCCCCATCGGTCCCCAAACTAACATATATGTATATGAAGCTGGAACAAAATGGCCGATACCCGACACGTGCACACTCGACCGAAGACGAATCGGTAGTCCTTTTTTAGGTTATATTTGTAAAAAGTATTTTTTCTTCATTTTGGACATACCTTGGGTTAGTTTATGTTGGTTGCGCCCCCGTAGCGAGCGGAGGGCCATACGTGAAATGAAATATTAGACATTCTAAAACAGTAAACAAACATTTCGATTCTGATTGGCTGTGTGCGTTTGCAAATTAGGGTATCCTCACAAATTTAGAAATCGCTACATGCATTTTGACACTCAGTAGACCACGTTGATTTCAACAAACCGTTTCAGTCCTAAAAAAATTACTGTTCTTCAAAATGACTTCTACGATGAGTATCAGCATCTAAATAAAAAACACAATATAATATAATGTAATAACACTCACTATATTCTCTGGCATACACTCGATT
>JAEQML010063985.1:0-22494 GCA_016904865.1 Pissodes strobi
TATATATATATATATGTCGTAGTCTCATGGTGAAATCCGCTTTTTCATGAAAAGACTAGTCATATGATGAAACGTCGGCATATTGTGTAAATAAATGGGCTACATAATCTGCCGAGGCGTTTCACAAAATCACTACATTCTTTCGGCGGATAGCGTCGTAACATGATCCGACTGAATTTAAAGAACGGCACTTCGTGAAGCGGGCAAAGCGGCTAGATAATATTTTATCTCTATTTGTGGAAGGCATGGAACAACATACGGGAAAGGAGTTATTTGATGGACACTACAATGAATACTATAGGCAGTATCCAAATAAGCAACCATACAATATGCAACAATTAAAAAAGGTATGTATTAAAACTTTAACAATATGTCTTCGTGATGCAATCAATTTCTCGCAAGAGCTCTCGTGGTGTAGAGGTTTAAATCGTTGGGTCTCACCTGGAAAACCGAATCTACAAATCTTCCATCAGTTTAGAAGTCATCGACGACCACAATCCTGCTCAAGGGCTTCGTTGAATAATCCCCTAACTAGGCCACTGTATATTTCACCCTAAATACTATCTCACGAAAAATCCCAATTTTGAGGGCCACGCACTAAGACCTTCTGATTTCTTAAAGATCACATAAGGACCAAATTGTCTTACCCTAAATGACGACACCGAAAGGATTATTACCGCGCCTGCCCAACGTGCCGTGTTGTCAGAGTCACTATTTCTGACAAGGTATTAGAAAGTTATGACGTCATACTACCGTATTCGCCAATTCAAGCGACAAAAGGACATAATATTGGTTAGAGGTTACTTTTGAGATGCTTAATGGGAATACATAGTCCACGCGTTACGTCGCAATCAAAATTACAATCAGCCCCCGTAACTAATAGTATTTCGCCAAATAAGACATTAACTTGGTAACAATGTCGAACGTGAAGACCACGCACTGGTCCAGAAACCTGTCAATTATGCCGCCAAAATCACATCCACAGAACTATATGAACCATAGAACCGTTCCTTGTCGTAGTGCAGGATCAGCTTCGAGGTGGAATATTATCAAGCATTAATAACAGATAAGCAGTGGAATACTCCGTCAATATACAAGCCTAACGAGCCAACCATGATACAATCCAATCTAATCAGCCAATTCAACCGAATGAGAAGTTAATCCTACAATTAAGCAACGCAACTCAGAGTGGTTCTCGAGTCGATATCAGATGTCGGTCACGACGCGACCTTCGTCGACCGACTATGAGTCTAGCAGTTCCGTAGTAGTAAGTCCGACCAATGACAAGTCCTACTTCTGACAAATATCGTTTTCAAAATGAAAATTTCTCGTAATCACCTAACCAAAATAATGGATTACCAAATCTAAATCAACGAGATAACTTCCACAGTTATCCTGCAGCTCCGGCTGCAGTCGGGGGTTCCTCCACCCAGGATGATTACCCAAAACATCCAGGGAAGAGCACTCCTGGCGACAGCAAGTCGAAAAGAAGGCAGATCTCTAAAGATACCCCTCCAGAACGCCAACACAAGAAGCCAAAACAGGGCGGGTCTACTTCCCATAAGAACGGCCGGAAAGGAGTGTCGCCTCTTTTGAGGAAAGGCATCCAGTCAGGACGTTCAAGTGGAAGGCCAACCGACCCGCCCAGTTCTGGCTACTACAGTTCGGCGGCCTCGAGGGCCAACCAGGTTGTTTTCAGGTCTAACAGACAAGGTGGGAAGGTGACCAAAGAAGAGGCGGACCGCTTGAGGATGCACCTCATTAACGAAATGAGGCGTACCAAGGCAGAGCTCCACTTCCGAAACTCCGGCCTTACTGAGGCGGGGTGGTTTTTGGTTACCACGGAGGATGAGGAATCCAGGGATTGGCTGCTCAACACCTGTCAGCCACTGACCGAGGGAGAAGTGTCCTTCACAGCCGTGAAATCGGCGGACGCCCCATGGCCGGTGGAGATTGTCTTCACCTTGAAGACACTAGAGCAGCCGAAATAGAGTACGTCGCCGAGATACTAGCCATCCAGAACACCACCTTGAGTGTTCCGGAGTGGTAGCATCTGAAGACCGAAGGACAACCAAGCAGTTGGCGCCTTCACTTCCTGGTGAGCAGGGAGATCGTGGCTGGACTAGAGCTGACCGGGTGGATTGTGTTCTTCGAGTTGGTCGCTGTGCGAGTTTACAGGGTAACCATTCGGAGAGCACCCACCGGGCGGGGCACTTCAGCCGAGACTTCCAAACCATCAGGAAGCAGGCAATAGCCAAGTAAGGTGGCTACCCTTATCCATGGTGTCCCCCATGGCGCAATTAAGGGTAAGTCAAATAAATCTCCAGCATAGCCGAGATGCTAGTGCTGAATTGGCAAGCATCATGGCTGGAAAATCTGGAAAGATTATACTAATACAAGAACCTTACTTTTTTAGGGAAAACATAAGGGGACTTGGAACCCCCGGCTTTACCATCTTGGCCGGGTGTGAAGAAGTAGAGAGGCCGAGGACATGTATCGTTATGTTCAGGGAGCTGCAGGGAACTCTGTTACCACAACTAAGCTCCAGGGACATTACAGTGATCCTGCTGGAATACATGGTGAGTGGCACAAAACATAAGTTACTAATTAGTAGTTTATATCTTCCGTATGATAACGCGCAACTTCCCCCAACGGAAGAATTAATAAGGTTAATAGAATACAGTAAAGACCAAAAACATTTAACCTAAAGAGACCCGACAACTCATTCATAAAAATCCGAAATCTTGCAAAAATATCAACAAAACGATTGTCCCGCCTCCTTATATTTTTATGTATGGTGTACAAACTTTTGTCAAACTTCGTCCCCACTACTAAATGTAGTATTGCCCGCCCCCGCCTGAACGAAAGCAAGGACAGTTCATAGACGTAGACTTTGAAAATGTGAGTCCATCATAATAATAATTTCAATAAAGTAAATACGTTTAATTTGAAATGATGGTATTTATTCGAGGGCATTATTTAAAATATATTTATGTTTTATTTATAGTGTGTGGGTTAGATTGAGTTAGTTTGGATTAGATATGGGTTCTGAAGGTTAGTTAAAAAAAAAAGGTTATTTTGCTGTGTCACGAAATTTTTCCGTGTCCTTGCAAAACCACTGCGATGAAACCAAAGAAGTATTAGTTCAAAAATGATTTAATAGAGGTTGGTAAATGACTGCAAACATATCAGATTATCCATTAATATCACATACATAGGTAAGTATTATAAAATATTAATTAATCACATCACAAAATGGTGCCCACTGTACTACTGTCTTTCATTTACTTTTACTTACTTGTGGAAACTCAGGTTCGGATGATAATAGCTGGAGATTTTGCATACCTCACACCGCAAGACCATCCTTACTTTGATATAAAGTTTATAAAAAATATTTATAGGAAATCACTCACGAAATACAAAAAAGCTACACGTCGCGTCGCGTCGCACAAATTCAGGCTTTAAAACGTCCATTTGAAACCAAACAAAACTGGGCGAAGAGTGCTATTTTACACGTTTTTTAATGAAAAACATTTATTTATTCAAGTCGCGATCAAAAGTCGGACGGCCATTTTGTTACTTTTGACGTCTGTATTATTAGGAATCCCATTCAAAACGGTGTCGAAATATTTGCTAGTGAGCTTTGACATTGCACAATTTTGTTAATATCATAGCAACCAGTCATCAAAAAGAGTTTCGAAAAGAGCTTATTTTCGACACAACTTTGCGTATCGAAAATACTTCTTTATGATACCAAAATAGAAATAGTATATTGTGCAACAAGTGCTGAAAATAAGACTTTTCACACGAATGAGACAGTTTGGTGACACGAGCCGTAAGCGAGTGTCATAAAGTCTCATGAGTGTAAAAAGTCTTTTCAGCACGTGTAGCACACTATACTTTTTCTACGACTGCTACATACAGGGTGCCCCACTGGGAGTGTGGTAGAAAATTACATGTTACATGGGAAACATTTTTATTATTGATTTATCAGAAAATTTTATTCCTAATGAAAGAAGCTACGTGAGTAAGAGATTCTCGATAAACTATAACTAGGGGCACAGTCCTAGAATGGGGCCACCGGAGTGGGGTCCCTATTTTCAAAATATTTTGAAAAAGAGGCTCCGAGGGCGAAGCCCTAAAATGGGGCCCCAGGGGGGCGAAACCCTAGAATGGGGCCTATGGTTCGGGAGTCCCATTTTTAACAGATTTAGCAATGGAGCCCCCGGGGGCGAAGCCCTAAAATGGGGCCCCAAGTCTTAAAAGGGGGCATCTGGTATAAGAGTTCCATTTTCTACAGTTTTGCAAAAAGGGGCTCCCGGGTGGTGAAGCCCTATAAATGGGCCCCCTTTGCCTAGAGATCTGGTAATGGGACCTTTGAGGGCGAAGCTCTAAAACTGAGACGAAGCCCTTTAATCTAAATACCCGAATAAGCGTGTGAATGTGAAAAGTATACTTTGCACACGGCGTGAACTAGAAATTGAGGTGGTAAAGCTAAACAGTATAATCATCGACTCCTATGAACAAGCGTGCCCACTTAAAAAAGCGAGCGCCAAGAGGCTGCCTTGGTGGAGTGATACTCTGGACCGTCTTAAAAAAGACGTGAGAAGATCACACCGCCACGCTTTCAGGGAAGGGCGGCAGGAGCTCTGGGATGTGTATCTGGAAGCCAGAAGGAAATTTAAAATCGAGGTCCGACGCAGCAAAAGAGACAGCTGGAGGATATTCTGTGGAGAGATGGAGTCTCTCTCGGACTCAGCGCGTTTGCTTAAGCTGCTGGGCTCGGAAAGACAAAAAAAGATTGGCTCTCTGAAAACAGGCGAACAATGGATGGCGAACAGAGAGGAAACGATAGAGCTTCTTCTAAAAACCCACTTCCCCGGAGAGGTACAGACTACCAACTGGGACGAGGGAGATGGACTGGAACCTTGTCCGCAGTGTGGTGACCGAGGAATCCATAACTTGGGCAGTGGGGGAGTTCAGTCCATATAAGGCAGGAGGGCCGGATGGAATTATACCCATGATGCTGCAGGCGGGCCTTGACACGTTACTCCCTTACTTAAAGAGAGTATTCGAGGCCAGCATAGCACTAGGGTACGTTCCACAAGCTTGGAGAGCAGCGTATGTCGTCTTCATCCCCAAGGCAGAGAAGAGAGACTATTCCCATCCCAAGTCCTTTAGGCCTATAAGTCTAACTTCATTTTTAATGAAGACAATGGAAAAAATGATTGACAGGTTCAATATGGAAGAGATCTTAACTGATTCTCCTCTACATGATAATCAGCACGCCTACAGAAGGGGGAAGTCGACTGAAACGGCTCTCCATTCTGTAGTTAGAAGGGCTGAAAAGGCAATAGAAAACAAAGAAATGGCGCTAGCACTCTTCTTTGACGTAGAAGGAGCTTTCGATAAGGCTAAAACGAAAACTATCTGTCAAGCCCTCCAGGCCAAGAGAACACCAGTTCATTTGGTCAAGTGGGTAAAAACGGCACTGGAAGACCGAAAGATCAGCGCCACGCTGGGAGAAGTTCGCGTCGAGGCCGGGGTAAGAGTGGGTTGCCCACAAGGCAGCTGCCTCTCGCCACATCTGTGGTGCCTGGTGATGGACAGCCTCCTGAGAAGGTTAAATCTTGAGGGATTCTACGCATAAGCATATGCCTGCGACGGGCCAGTAATGATCACGGGCAAGTTCGTGAGAACGGTCTGCGAGCGTATGCAGGTGGCGTGTCGGATAGTTCAAGGTTGGTGTGAGGAGAATGGTCTCTCAGTAAACACAGGGAAGGCCGAACTCATTCTCTTCACAAGGAAACGAAATCTAACAGGTTTTATACATCCCATACTCTACCAGACGAGACTGAGCCTAAGTCAACAAATCAAATATTTGCAAGTTATTTTAGACAGTAAATTGACGTGGAAGGCACACGTTGAACAGGTGGTGAATAAGACAACCGCGATTATGTGACAACTAAGGAGAACGGTAGGTAGGAAGTGGGGTTTAAAACCTTACATCCTCCAGTGGCTATACACTGCTGTGATAAGACCGAGGATTTCCTACGGATCCGTGGTCTGGTGGCCAGAGCCACTAATGCCCAGAAGCTGGCCAGACTGCAAAGGCTGGCGTGTTTGGGTATTACCGGAGCATTGAGAACAACTCCCGGAGCAACACTGAACATCATCCTGGGGCTGTCGGACCTCCCGATCTGGATTGAGAGAGAGGCAATGGCGGCTCACAAAAGGATGATCGACAGTGGCCTATGGCGAACGGACAACACAGGGAAAGGCCATACGACTATTGCCGCCAAAATGAGTAGAGATCTACCCATCATTGCAACCAAAGGCAATACTCCAGATGGCAGATTAAGACTGCGAAGGAATTTCCATCAAGGGAAGAGTGGCTGTCAGGCCAGGTACGTACGCCGAGCGGCGTACACGCATGGTACACTGACGGGTCATGGATGGCTAATACACAGTCATCCGGAGCCGGTGTATACCTAGACAACACTAAATTAGGAGAAAGCACTTCGCTGGGGAGATATGCCACTGTTTTCCAGGCGGAGGTGTTTGCTATTTTGGAAGTAGCAACCAAGGCGGAAGTAACAGAAGGTGTAGAGAGTATAATATATATTTACTCGGACAGTTAAGCCGCTCTCAGGGCGATCCAAAGACCCAGGGCAAGCTGTAAGCTAGTTCAGGAATGTAGAGACGTCCTAGACAGATTGGCTGTGCGCAAGGGAGTAAGACTCAGATGGGTTCCAGGGCACAGTGGCATCGAGGGCAACGAACGGGCCGATAAATTGGCAAGACAAGGCTCAATGAGCCATCTCGTCGGTCCAGAACCTGGTCTGGGCTTAAGTAAAAGGCAAATCTCTCAGGAACTAAATAACTGGGCCTGGAACAAGACAAAGCACAATTGGAGAGGAAAAGAAGGATGCAGACAAGCCAAGGAAATGATTCTAAATCCTGACGGATCCAGAGCAAGGCGACTGCTAAAAAAGAGCCGAGAGGAAATCAGGAACTTGGTAGGTATTCTGACTGGGCATGGAAGCCTAAACAGACATCTGCACCTTATCGGCGTGAGGGACAGCCCACTCTGCCTGAACTGCGGGACAGGGGAGGAGTCCTCATACCACTCTATAGGAATTTGTGATAGTTGGAGTCGCCTAAGGAGGAAGATACTGGGAGCACCAACACTTGCTCGGGAAGATCTAAAGGATCTGGACTGGGAGGACGTCCTCACCTTTATCAAGGTGACGGGCCGTTTCAGTGCGGGCCGGGTGTTGGAAGTAGCCAGGTAGGGGAGGGCGAATCGGGGATGGTGAAAAGGGACTTATAGGCCTACTTACCGGGCTTCGGCCCCCCACCCTTACTACTACTACTACTAACTTCCACAGTATAACCATCATATTTACAACAACTAAGTTTCATTATCAGTGCTAGTTCCCCATAAATAACCTCACAATAAAACTATGCATCATGCACGCATCATATGCACACATCATATGCATGATGATATATAGATATACTATGCATGGTGAGACGTAACAATTCATGTGTATTATGACGTCATAAACACATCTCGTCTCAATTTCTGTTTTTCTAAGCGCCAACAAATGTATAACAAAACCTTAAACTTATTCTTGAGCTCCTAAACATTCAATTGTCTTCGGAGTCATCCTACTTTACCATGAACTCACACAAATCTGCACTTTCTCCAATATTGAATATTAAACAAAAGACGAAGCGGTTATAAAAAGGTATCTCAATGGAACATTTAACATAAGACCCCCAAAACCAAAATACTCAATTACTTGGGATTCCTACCCAGTTCTACAGCGCTTAAAGAGCATGTACCCTCACGAATCCTTAAATCTACAAATCTAACTTAAAGCTAGTAACACTCTTAATACTAATAACGGCACACAAATCACGGACAACCCGGAAGTAAAAATAGACAATATTTTTAAATATGAATACATAATTGAAATCAGAGTCCCGGATAAAATAAAAGCAAGTGGCTTAAATAACCTAATTTGATATTACCTTATTTTACTAATCAACCTGAACTATGTATAGCCACACTATTAGAGACTTACATTGAACGCACAAAAGAAAAAAGGGTGCTACCAGTCAATAAAAGGTGAATAGTTCGTTGTATTAGCAGATACAATCGATCGTACCCTCCACTGCCTGCAATTGCAGTTGCAGCTAGTGAACATACCTATTTTTCTGTTCAAAAACAGAAATTACGGCATTCAGAGATACTGTAAATATGCTAATAGATCGTTGCATTTGCAGATGCAATCGATACCACAAGTAGCAAAACCAAAGAAAATGTAATACTCACTCACAAAAAGCCCTATCACCCAGACAGCAGTCAAACCATTAGCAGATAGGTCCAGTTAATACTAAAAGCCAACAGTATAAACACGGGAATCTTTGGGCACACAGCACGCGACACGGGGCAACTTCAGCAGCTCAAAGAATGGGAGTTACATTACAAACCATTCAGAAGACAGCTGGCTCGACAGAAAAATCAAAAGTATTCTCAAAATTCTATAACAAATTTGGCGTGGGTAATCCCACTGGATTTGCATCTTGTTTATTGAACCATAATTCCTAAGGAATCATATAAATATTAAGCTACAATTATAACTTACTTACCAACTTGTTATCATATGACATAAGAATATTGGTATAATATTAAAAATAAGTTAAATGTTAATAGCAGTTAAGCGTTAAACATGATATATGTACCTTCATATGTGTGTTATTAAATCTAATGGTTATAAATTTGAATTTTAGTTTATAAAAAGGGCCTTACAAATCTATAGGACTACAGAAATATTGCAATTTTCAGTTAATGTAGATTACATCGCAAATACTTTAAACATCTACAAAGTGTAATGAGGGACGGCGGAGATGCGAAGGATAATTACAAGATCAATCGACTTATCTGTAAGGAAGATCGATCGGAATTATCCGAGCATCTCCGCCGCCCCTCATTACAAATCCATCCAGTCTTTACCTTCTCCCTTTCACCCCAAATGCAATGTAATCAAAAATCTCCCAAACCAAAATTGTAATGACGCATCAAGGCGATGAGCTCGAGCGGCTAGCCAGGGTCGGCTGAATCACCATGTTTTTAGATAACTTCTTTAAAAATTGTACCGATTGGGAAAAAGTTGTATACTACAAAGTGTAATGACGGACGGGAGATGCTCGAATAATTCCGATCGATCTTCCTTACAGGTAAGTCGATTGATCTTGTAATTATAGGACCGATTAATGCAGCAATAAAGAGTCAGCCAAGCGATTAGAGGAAGGGTTGTTAAACGTTTGGAAAGGCAACACACTAAAAGAAAAGCAAGAGGACAATAACGATATACAACTAAGCTTTTGTAGTTAAAGCTGGGAACATTATACAGTGTGTGTAAAGTTAATCATTGACATGAAAGTCTGTGGATTTAATCCTATACATAAGCATAAGCAGAATACTCTGAAATGACGGATTTCGGTTGACGGATGCCGTGCGGACAAAAGTATCTAAAACAAGAGGCAGCATATCTCGGTCCGTCACCCCGGATCTCGGATATCGAATGTTAATCGACAAATCTGCTTACACTATGCTTTGCGGTTGAAAATCATTAGACTTCAAGGAATGCTCAGCCTACATTGCACGCTAGCAACCGAATGACGGTTTCTTCAATGTCTAAAAGAGTCACGTAAATAAAAAACTCATTATACTAAATTAGCAGCGCTCTCATACCTTAGCAATCTATTCCACAATGAAGAAGGACTTAATTATAAAACATTTTAAAACCAGACCTTATATTCCTTCCAAACAAAGTGATTTAGTCCGTTGAAAAAATGCTCTTTACTCCTAAATAATAGCGTAGAAGGCTTTTATTTTTCAAAAATTCCTTTTCACGAAACAAAACACAAAAGGCTTTTAATTAGAAATACTCACAAAGCAACTTAATTAGCTACTTTTAGAAGGGTGAGAAAAACTGCGGTGCTCAAAAAAACGTTAATGACCCGAAAGAATTTTGTCCTTCATGGTAATGAGAAGTAATGTTAATTTAATTATGTGCTGTACTAAAAATTTGCTTTAAATTGTCACACAATTTTAATAAGATAAAGGAATCGGTTTAATTGAAAAGTAAGTATCCAAAGTGTACAGTGGTGTCCCACTATCCGATATTTAGAAGCTCTATAATAATAAACCGAAAAAAAATTAAATATGAAAATTTCCTGGTTTGACTATTATTTTATTTTCATGTAAACAGGGTGTTTAGTTTTTCCCTCACCAAGTATCAACTTTCTTTTTTCTATTTTTGGATTCCATATTTAACTCTTAGCATATTTTACTATTTTTTCAGTTAAGTATTTAATATATACTTTATATGCATTGATCGAAGCACATACAACTAATATTCCCCAAAAGGAAGTTGTGATTATCATGGGCGACTTCAATGCGAAGGTGGGATACACGAAACTCGATACGCATATCCGCAAAACAGTTGGCAGATTTGGACTTGGTGTTCGTAATGATAGAGGGGAAAGGTTCCTAAAATTCGCAATAGAGAACAATCTCAGTAACACAAAGGCAAAGTTCCAGCACCACCCCCGCCGCTTATCATCGCGGATATCTCCAGCCAAGAGAACCAAGAACCAGATTGACTATATACTGGTTAGAAACAGGTAGAGAACATCGATAACAGGTACTAGGACTAAACCATCTGCAGACTGTGGCTCTGACCACAAAATCCTAGTGGCAAATCTAAAAATTAAACTGAGAAGAACCGCCAAAGCCACAAGTCTCGGCGCAACTCCAACTCCTCCAGCCGCCCTTTTCCAAGCTGAACTCCAGCGGACGATCACACATACACCTGCCTCCAAGCCTCAGCAACTCTGGACACAAATAGAAAGCTGGATAACAAACGCTGTTCAGAAGTGTAATAAAACAACCAGCTAACACGCGGAAACATTGGACGTCAGAAGCAACAATAAAATTATTGGATGAAAGACACCAACTTCGACTTTTCTATATGCCAACCGATGAGAAAACACGAATGTTGTCTTGACTCAGCCAGGACATTAAAAAAATCCGGTCGGCTGGACAACGAAAGGTTTGGAACCGGGAATACTAAGAGCAGAAGTGGAAATGGCAGTGAACCGACTGGGGAATAGAAAGTCTCCTGGAAATGATGGAATAACAGCCGAAGTAATCAAGGCAATGGGATCCGTTGGTGTAAATGCGATGCACACACTATGCAACCATATTTGGGAAGCATAATGCTGGCCAAAAGAATGTGCAATTCAGTATATATACCAATTCATAAAAAAGTATCCCCCACAGACTGTAACAACTACCGTATGATTGCTTTGGTTCCTCATGCTAGCAAGATCATGCTCCAGATTGTCAACAAACCGACTTAAACCATTGCTACTCCCACAAATAGCTGATGAACAAGCTGATTTTATTCCGGGAAGAGGGACTCGAGAGCAAATACTCAACGTACGCCTGCTAATTGAAAAAGCATGAAAATTTAACGTTCCAATGTACCTCTGCTTTGTGGATTACACCAAGGCCTTCGACTTTGTTAAGTGGGCTCACTGTGAAGTATACTCAGTGAAATGGGAGTACCACTGCATCTGGTCAACTTAATCAGACAACTCTATAATAATAACTCGGCTGGGATCAAAATAAATAACATGCTCTCGAAGGAGTTTGGTGTAGAGGCTGGTGTGAGGCAGGGGTGCATCCTGTCGCCTATACTGTATAATATCTACAGTGAATATATAATATGACACGTACTGGATACGTGGGAAGGCGGCGCGGCGGCGTAGCAATAGGAGGAAAGAAAATCAGCAATCTACGCTGCGCGGATGATACCCTAATCATAGGTGCAAGCCGGGAAGAGCTGGAAACAGTGATGAAGTTGGTTTCGTTAGCAAAGTCTACGGCTTGGAGCTCAACACCACAAAAACAAAAGTGATGATAGTTGTTGACCGCCAGAATAATAACCTACCACATATCCATAGGATAGCAGACTTCGAAGTTATGCATCAGTTCATATACCTCGGTGCATCTATCACAAACACTAGAGGATGCGACGCCTAGCTATAGCCAGAACAGCAACAACGAAGCGGAACAACATATGGAGGGACTCTGCTATCACACGAAATAAAAGCTAAGACTGCTCAATTCCCTAATTTTTCCAATCGCAAGCTATGCTTCAGGAACCTGCACTGTGAAGGAGGCGGACAAGAGAAGAATAGATGCGTTTGAAATGTGGGCATATAGACGCATATTGCGCATATCCTGGACTTTGCATCGCACGAATGTCCATATTAAACGAACTAAATATTCAGACGCATCTGTCCACAAAAGTCAGCCAGTCTTTCCTCCGATATTTTGGCCACATTGTCCGAACGCCCAATGGTCGAGGGAAAAATAAATGGACGCCGCCCACGAGGCAGATCACCGAAACGATGGGTTGACCAAACAAAACCCCTGATTGGCGCCACCTTGCATGGAGCAGTTCACATGGTCCAGAATCGAGACCAACGCTCAACCAGACTACGGATGATGGCACCAGACCCTCCCTAACGTAATAGACCGAAGAGAGACATTTAATATATTGTTTTAATAAATTCGGGGTTTTTAAAATATCATGTGTCCTTAGGGGCTGATCCCTGTGTGGAAATCCCTCAGAGTGTTCGCAAAAAAGCTTTGGAGGCCTGGACGGAGTGTCCAGCCGAAGAGGTATGGCGGACGGCCCCGGGGATGAGACAGACGAGGCTCATGATATATGGGCCCGCGAAGAGTCTCATCAGGGGATTGTTGGGCCTGCCTAGGAAGGAGTGCAAGGCCCCTACTAACGAAATGCCCCGATTTTGCGTGGGCAACACTCAGAATCTGTGGCGGGGCTTTCTTAAAGACGACCGGCATCCTCGAGGTTCTCTAATGCAGGCTGGGGGTACAACGTGCCCAATTGGTGGCCTAAGTGCAAGGCCCGCCAGGGAGAACCCCTTCTGATCCTGATACCGAAGATCATGTGTTTCATAGGAATCACATGATATAAATGCGTGAAGTGCCGAAATCTGGCAATATGTCAATGAAAAATGAAATATTTTGGTGTACCCAGACTCTTGTTATTTCATCAACGCAACGCCCATTTTATGCCAAACTTGTTAAGGAATGACAAAGATGTTATTAACCTTAGGATATTTAAGTTGCTACCTTTTTTTTTCAACCTAATATTTAATTGAACCCCTCATTATTTATCTAGATACACGTTTTTACCTGTTGTTTTATAAATATTTATTGCAATATGATTTATAAAATTTTGGGTCTTTAATATGCGTTAATGCGTTACTTTTTTATGGCAGTGGCACAACGGAAGGTCTTATGACACTCGAGGAGCGGTGTGCGTGCGAGGATGTTGATTGAGGCGGTTCTTGAGTAGCTGTAGGTTGTAATTAGGAAGAAAAAGATGTTCTGGGAGTGAGTTCCACAGTTATGCAGTACGCCAGACAAAGGAGTCCTTGTAAAGCGATGTTCTAGGTGTTTCCAGTTGTATGACGAACGGGTGCGGTCTTCCCGTCTGTCGTGACTGTCTGACAGGCATTGCTAGGGGTGGGATGATGACGGCCAAATTTTGAAACATCTGCCGTGAAAATATCTGTAAAACAGAGAGATCTCGGCCACATGTTTGCGATATTCCAGACTACCCAGATCCCGGCTGAACTCTAGGTCACCGACGAGACGCGCAGCTCTCTTCTGAATGGAATCCAGCAGCTTTAGGGTGTGTTTAGGTGCGACACCCTAGATATGTGAGTAATATTCTATGCACGGTCTTATTTGTTTGTAGAGCAAGAGCAGCTGCTGTGATGTATACAGTTTTTGTTGCGGAATAGCGCATCAAGCTTCTGTGAAGCTGATTTTGTGATGCTAGTAAGGTGGTCAGCCCAGGACATATAGCTGTTAACCGAGACACCCAGTAGTCCGATTGACGAGGGTGAAGGAATGCATCTTGATATAATAATGTCAGGGCTCGCCGTTTTGGTACACGTGGCTGCTTGTGTTTTTGCTGCATTGAACTGTACCAAATTTCTGTCGCCCCAAGTTCGAACTTTCTTCAGATCTTGATTAATTGTTGTAATCTGCTCCTGTCTGCGGTGGTAAGTCTCAGACGCTTATAAAGGTTTTTCTGATCTAATTTGGGAGACAAGGGTTTAAAACTGTAAATAGGATTCAAGGTTTCGGTCAGCAGGTCATTAATATAGATGAGGAACAGAGTTGGTGAAAGTAATGCGCCTTGACGCACGCCCGTATTAATGGGGAATGTGTCTGAGATGTGTCCATCAACTGCAACGTGCAGAGATCTGTTCTTAAGGACGGCAGTTTGTTGAGCAATCTGTCATACCAAACTCTGTCGAACGCCTTCGGAATATCCAAAGCAATCGCTCGAGATTCTACGTAGTTCTAATTGCCCTACTCCATATGAGTGACATAGGCCAATATATCTCCTTTCGATCTCTCTTTCCTAAAGCCGTATTCGGTATTGCTAATTATTCTGTTGGTCTCGAGGTACTTGAGTAGTTGCTGATTGACTACACGTTCCATAACTTTCGAGATTATTGGAAGCAAGGCAATTGGACGATAGTTTGATGACGTGGATTTCTTGCCTATTTTCTTGGTACAGGTTGCACTCTAGCGACTTTCCAAGAGAGATATCCCCTTTCGGAAAGACAGAGACAAAAGTCTGGGAAGATTGGGAGTTAGTTCGTTGGCGCAGTTTTTCAACACGATTGCAGGTATTTCGTCCGGTCCTGATGCCTTTTGCGTATCTGGCTCTTTGAGGATTTTACGAATATCACGATGGTGAAACTTAATTTCTGCCATGGTAGTGTTGATGTTGAATATGATGGGGAGATCCTTGCCTTGGGGTCGTTTAAGGCAAAGTGTGATGAAAACATTTCGGTGAACATGTTTGCTTTTTCCTTAGCTGGAGCCGCCGTGACGATGCGTTTGTCCGTCAAAGATGTAACAGTCCGATTTTCCCAGTGTCAAAATTTTTTTAAATTTCATTTTATACGCCGCATTTAGCAAAAAAAGATGCTGTATTTTGCACTCATGCATCGGTTTATTGATTCTAAATTTATTGATTCGATTTGCTGACAATAAGCTTGAAATTGCCGCATTTATTAATGTAAATTAACTCTATTCTAAGTATAGGTTAACGATATATTTTTATTAGCATTTATAACACGTTGTGACTATATTTATTTTAGTTGATAATCGAGGCACATTGTTATGAGGATAGCTTAGCTTGATTTATATTACATAACCGTAGAACGGCCATCGAACCGATTTATATTTTAAAGAATTCTATTAATAAAACCCGTTTTTATGCTGCATTGGATTCGTCGATTCATATTTTATTGTCGGTTGGTATATTTCATAACTTTTTGGAACCCCTTGGTTGCTGGACTCCAATCACCGGCCGACCGGCCGATCATTTCTTTGATCGTTCTGGGACTCCTGCTTAGATTTATCTTTCCACCCAGCATGCTGCACTTTTTGTAGTGGTCGGTTGTTCGTTTCGAGTAATAGGAATGGGCTATCCTCTCGTAATTGTCGCTTTCGATTTGGATTTTTAAAGGTTTATCATTTTCGTAGGAGTATTTCCTAGCATTTCTTGAAAAATTTAATTTTAGCTCATTAATTGTGGCTTCGGCCATCGTTGTACCATCGTAATAAACGAGAACTAGGTCGTTTATAATCTTAGATTAATTCCTTGTATCGAATCAGTTGGCATTTTTCAGCTCCACCCTACTTGCTGTTCTGACGTAGCTTTTTTTTATCTCGTAGAAGGAGAAAGACAAATTGACGGAAACGAATCAAGAGTTCTTCTAGTTAAACCCTTCAGCGAGAAGAGAAGCTTTCTGTTTGAGTGCAGTCAGAGAGTCCACATTTAGTTTTGTGATTTAATTCCACCCATTCTTTGGGAATATATTGTGGTATCTCTTGGTGTTTTGACACGACCGATTTTTCGGGATCTAAATACTGTACTAGGTGAGTTTTTTTCTCTGGAATTATTTTTTTCCCTATTGCCTGTGAAGCACGCGGACGACGCCATGACGCTAATGGTTTCTTTTCCCTTATTTCTAGAGGCTCTCCAGGTTCGTCGTATAAGACCGAGACCGTCGACTTTCTAGCAACCCTCACACACGATCGAGGTAATTATTACTACAGTTTTTTTGTCCAACTTAACGATTTAATAGCTTTATCTGTGTTAACCTTTTTTGTGCATAGTCTACCACTTGCTTTGCATTGCTTGGGTTATCTTATCTACTCCATCCAAATCTGAAATTTTATTTTAATGTTTTGATCATATGGGGAAGTTTATATTTTCTTTTAGGGATGACTAATTAACGTAATCATTCTCAATTTCTCTCTTTTTAATATAAATCAAGCATTGACAGGCTTTAAGACAGTTTCAATAATCGTTTTCTTTTCATTCATTTATCGGATAATATAACCGCTCTTTTTTTTAATATAAATCAAGCATTGACAGTTTAGCTATAGGATAGTTTTCAAATTTTTTTTCTTTTATTAATTTATCAGGTCATTTGATTTAATTATTGTGGCCGTTCATTGCTACATATTATTATTGCCACATTTAAAATCGGTGCAGCTATTAGCGCACGCATACCTAGATGTAATTAGCTTAGTTAACATCAAAGTGATCACTTCGGTTTGTAGTGTTTAGTGCATTTAGTTGTAAGGCATACAGCACCGAGTATTAACAACAGAATTGGTCTCAGTACAATCACCACATTGTACCCATTATTAGTTAAATTTAATAGTCATTTGACATTCTTTTGTCTTTACCTTGCCATTTTACTCCAGATAAATTGTTGCTGTTTTTAAAAAAAAAAGAACTTAGTAGCAAATATACTTAAATTTTAGATTGTGTTTTCTTGTTAAGTTAAGCTTGAGTTCCTTTAATTTAATAAGCCAGCCTAGCCACCTTGCACAACACCAGCGGAGCTTTTTCAGTTTAGTTGGACAGAACTGGTGGCGCTCTAACGACCCCACAACCGCGGCCGGGCATTTGCAATACGACTCTCCGGGGCTAGGTCTCCTTTTAATTAAAAATTTTTACTTTTAACTTCAAGAAGAAAAACGTGTTGCAAAGATGAGAGAATTTTTGTAAAGTTATTACTTACTGCCTTTGCTACCGACCAGAATTTCCTGGAACCACTGGGGCATTGCCTAAGTTTATCCCTGGTCCTTTGATTGTGTTTGTCCTTTGTTTCGTCAATTACTCGTTTGCATTCGTTTCTCGCTTCGGCAAAATAATTGCAACTTTCAGCGGTCTGATCTGGCTGCTAGTACTTGTAGGCTTGCTGTTTTCTACCTACGGCTCTTTCGCTTCTTCTGTTGAACCAGGGCTTACCTTTTGGCGGTAATTTGACGGAATTTGGGATGTATGCTTCCATTCCTGAGGCGATTACTTGCGTAATCTCTTCGCAACAGATTGACGGGTCGTCAGTGCCAAAGCAGACATCGAGCCAAGGAAAATCTAGGTTGAACTCTCTTAGATCCTCCCAGTTCGCAGAATTGTAATAACAAATTTTACGAGGCAATGGTGGATCTTCTGTAGGGGTGGCAGGTCGCAAATCGTGGTAATAAGTTTGTGGTCGGAAGTATCTAATGGCGGACCAACTGTAATTGTGTACCGATCAGGATTTGTGGTTAGAAAAAGATCCAGGAGGGCGGAAAATTCGCCCTCTGAGATCCGAGTTGGTTCGTCTACAAGTTGAGTAAGCCCGCAGCTGATGGCAAATGCTTCAGCTTCTCTACCGTCGTTGCCGGTCTTGTTGTGATGTCTGAGCCAGTTGGTGGCATTGAAATCGCCCAGAACGATTATTTCTGAATTGGGGTGGACGACTAAGTTTCAGTTACCACAGGTTTTCAAGATGGCGGTGGTATGTAGACGTTCGAAAAACGATCCAAAGTTAAAATTAAATTTTAAGTGCTGTCAAAATAAATCAAAAGTTTTGAATAATATAGTCTGTGTAAATTGTGGTGGTTTATATTGTAAATCATGTGCAACTCACGATATTGCTGGAAAAGTCGAGATAATCGACCGAGTACGTCTGCTGTGCTGATCTCACAGACATCGCTATGAAAAATGCAGAAAAAACATATCTGAAAAAGCTCCTGAAGGCGATGGAGGACAAAACCAAAATCCTGGAAGAAAATTCGACTCTGTGGAAAGAAAAGTACAGGGTGGCCCGTTTAAGAGGGGCCTATACCTTATCTCGAAAACTGCGGGCGTTGGAAAAAAATTTAAATACAAACGTTATTCCTAATAAAATGACCTTATTTTTTTTGTATTGTTTTAATCGTCACTTTTTTATATACAGGATGGTTAAAGAAAGTTACACTTTTTTAAACGAAACACCCTATATTTTATTACATTTTTGGATTCTACTTAAACTTCTAACCATATTTGTTGTATGATGTTCCGAGCTTTCACAGCTACTTTTCACCTTGGTAGTACAGGAAGACCATCAAAGATGAAGTAAAATGAATTCCACATTCCTATCTTAACTTCCCAAGAGCTATCTGATAGTGCTAACTGATGATACCTACAGAGGTACCACATTTGGTACCCATGGTACCACCTGCCAATTAGTACCATCAAATAGCTCTTGAAAAGTTAAGACTGGAATGTGAAATTAATTTTACTCCATCTCTAATGGTCTTCTTGCTACCAAGGTGAAAAGTAGTCAAAGTACCGATTTTCAACTGTTTATATCTGTGAAACTACTAACTCTAGAGGTATAACATCATACATCAAATATGCTTAGAATTTTAAGTAGAATCCATAAATGTAATAAAATATAGGGTGCTTCATTTAAAAAAGTGTAACTTTCTTTGACCATTCTGTATATAAAAAAGTGACGATTAAAACAATACAAAAAAAAGGGTCATTTTACTAGGAACAACTTTTGTATTTAATTTTTTTTTCCAACCCCCGTAGTTTTCGAGATAAGGTATAGGCCCCTCTTAAACGAGCCACCCTGTACAATGCTCTTTTCAAGAAGAATCAGGAAAATCTAAGGAGAAAAAAGTTAAACACCCAACTCCCCGCTCACCCCTACCTCGTCGGTCAATCGCAGACGCAGACCTCCTCCAAAATGTCGCTGGCGCTGCGCCAAATGCGCCGTTTACCTCGACTACGCAAACGCATTCAGAAACCGACAAACCTGATAGCATTGAAATGCGCTTTTTGAGTCGAATACCGAATTTCAAAAATCCAACAATCACGGAACATATCGGCGATGACGTGATTGAAGTTGACACTTTCCCGTCTGTCAGTTCTGTCACGCCGTGTCAACAAAAATGGGGAAAATGAGAAAAAATCATGGCTCCACCAGCACCAATTCCAAGGAGATGGACCGGCAAGAGATGAGGATGGATGGACTAAAGTCAATCATAAGAGGAAAAACTCGCCAAAAAATGCAGAGATGTCTAAACTCCCGCGGCCAACTCCTGTCCGAGGGACAAGCAAAAACTTCGCTCTAGAAGTAGCAGGTAAGTGTTTGTGTATCGGGTCTTGAACCCTCAGTGACTGCCGAGGAACTCATAAATTTCGTAAAAAAACTCAACAAACGTCATTGTAAATGTGAAAAGATGAAAACAAAATTGGCACTTCGCAGAAGCTCATTTAAACTGGAAGTACCTATAGAAGCCAGGGCAACTATAATGTCACCAAACCTATGGGAGCAGGTGTTGTGTCGTAAACAATTTTTTACATCTGCAGAGGAGATCACCGAAACCAGGAGAAACTCCCACTCAGAATCCACCCCAGCTGGTTGCTTAAGAGTGTTTTACCAAAACGACCTCTCTATTCAGAACAAGACGGAAGACCTTGAAGTGTTTCTTCTGGATGGCCAAGGAAAAGTGGACGTTGTGTGTCTTACAGAGCACCCCCTCTGCGAAAATGAAGTGGACTCCTTGGCTAATTGTGTGTATAAACAGGTTTCAAGTTTCACAAGAAAAGCATACAAACATGAGGGACCACTGGTTCCAACAAAAACTGATCTGGATGCAATTGAAAGAACGTACTTGGTAGAATTGTCTGTGGAGATGGACTGCGAGATAGCTGCCATTGAAGTCAAGACCAAAAATGCCATTGTAGTTGCAATTTACCGCCCCTAAATTTTAATGTCTTTGGAAATGTGGTAATTAGTCTTTTAGAGCTTTTAACAAATTTTAAAAACAATTCTATTTGTATAACTGGAGATTTTAATATTAATTTTAATAACCTGTCAGATCAACGAGTAAAGACCGGCAAAGGCGATGATAGAAGCAGTGGTATCGGGTTTGAGTCAGTGGTTTCATGCAAATAAATTTAGCCTAAACGTGAACAAAACAGAGGATATGTTGTTCTCGTTAGAAACACTGAGGATACAACGATTGAGAGGTCGGATGCAGTGAGATTCTTGGGAATTCATTTGGATCCTACTCTTCTCTTCGATCGGCACATAGAGTGTGTGGCAAATAAGCTGTCCAAACAAATTTTTCTTCTCAAGAACTTAAAAAGGACAGTGGATAGGGGCGTTTTGCTAATGGTGTTTCATGCAACTACGGTCTTTTGACCTGGGGCCATGCACCGCAAGCCAGGAGAATCTTTAAACTGCAGAGAAGAGATCTTAGGGTTGTTGAGGGTCCGGGATTTAGGGATGATGTAAGGGATCATTTTAAAAAAGTAAACATTCTCGCATTCCATCACGTTACATTTTTGAATGCCTTGTGTATATTTTAAGTTTTGAGGTTCATAATCACAATACTAGGCAAATAGACTACCTGAAAACAAGGTCTCGGATCTCAACCACCTCCTATGCTCCAGCATTTTTCAATAAACTGCCAAATAATTCAAAAATACTAGATGAAAAACATATTGCTGCCTCAATAACAGCAATGCTTTGTGATGTTTTTTTGCAGCTTTGAGGAATATCTGCAGGCCAACTTTTGAATTTTGTATTGGGGTCTCCAAGAGTAATAAAAGTCATTTCAATTTTAAAATTTCATCCATCGTATGTATTGTGTCCTAAGTAATTGTCTGTCAATTTTATATAATTTTTAACATCATGTAATTAAATAATTATTAATGTAAAAGTGATTCTTAGTATTATACTATTTCTTCATTGTTTTATCATTTTATGACCATTGTAAGCATTTATTGTAAAAGTATGAATAAACTTTACTTTACAAAACTAGCCGAAACCGCGAGAAAAAACAAACACAAACAAAAATCTATAAAATGTGCTGTAAACAAACCGGCCGAGCGGTAGAAAAACAACAAGTCTTTAAGTCCGAAATATATGATGTTACGTATTTAAAAATACGCCTAACAATATAAATTGTATACCTAAATATACAGCGACATATTAGGCACAAGTTTCACGCACTTAAAAGCACATAAATAGTTTTGCTTTCAGAAAAATACAAGAAAATAACACTAATTACCGCAGCCATTATCGGCCAATTCGCAAACTAATCGTTTGTTTTGTTTCTTGTTTCTGTTACATCATCTCAGATGATGCGCTGTTGACGTCTTTATAAGGAAAATATTATTTCAGGAAAGTGCACGAACAAGGTAGTAGTATTAAGTAATTAAATAAATAAATTACGGAATACCATATAAAAAGAGTAGAACATCTTATGGAAATATGTTTTTTACAATATTGGAGAAATTGTAATCTAAGAGATACGTTCTTTATATACTGGCATCCTAATATTCGTTACTATCGTAGTAGTCTGGCAATCTTCGCTCCTAATCGCATAGACCCACATCCATCACGTCACGAGCTAAAATTTTGTGAGCACCTTGTCCATCTTGTGGAGGTGTTGTTGCAAGAAGCCTAAGACGAGACTGATCTATTTTTTGGGCAATGGCTATGATTGTGAAGAAACTGCCCAGGTTAGATATTAGTACTAGGATTGGCAATGCAGAATTAGCATTTTATAATTAAACTAACACTGCATAAATGGGCATCAATACAAATACGTATGTTGTCACTTCTGAACCATTCACCTCCGAAAATACGAGTATAATTTTTTTAAAACATGGCAGAGATTACAATTCAATTAAATTCAATAAAGCTTTATTGTCATAAGTTTACAATTTAATTGACAAAGCAAAGTCTTATGCTAAGAACGCGAAGATATAGGCAAAAGCAACTTATTTGAAAATTTTACAGTAAAGATACTTCTATAAAATAAAAGTTACTTAACTATATAACATGGCTTCAAAGAATGTTAGTATATCTAACTAGTAATAATTGGACAACAACTACGGACGTGTTAATACTTGATGAGTATAAAATAATTAAAAGAAAAAAAAACAAAAATAATAAAATTTTGTATAAAACAGATTTACATGTCAGATGGGATGGGGTTAAAAA
>JAEQML010063986.1:0-22494 GCA_016904865.1 Pissodes strobi
AATTCTTTAGTTAGGTCGACGAAGCAAATAAAAGTCGGTGTGTTGTATTCTATTTTCTTGGTGACAAATATGGCATCAGTTATCAATCTATGCTTTCTAAACCCTTGTTGTTCTTTTCTAGTCGTGAAAATCACGTGGAAAATAATAATGCCATTGTATCATTCCAGGAGATGAACTATTTCTAAACTGTGCAAGACATCGAAGTAAAATCATCATGTCTGAGGTATTTTTAGTCAGTTTGCGCATGTAAAAGATACGGGCATATTTGATAAAACCATGCGCAATCACCAAACTCACCTACCAATTTCTTGACGTATTCGATGGAATATTGCCGATTGGACATTGGTAATCCATTGATGAATCAATGGAATTAATCTTTTGAGGAATGCTCGATGAAATTATTTTTGAGAAGATATGGATAATATCAAATAGATTTTACGTCCCCTTAACAAGATTAAACCATAATAAAGGGTAATGTAATAAATCAGAGGGACTCAACCATCAATCGATCTGTAAAAAAAGAATATTTATAGAATACATAGAATTACTACACATATTAGGAAAGAAACAGGCAGATCACAATATTGATTAGATTTTCAAGGAATGTCTTTCTCTAATATTATTGATTCGAAAACTACACTCAATACTAAGTACCAAGGCAGTTTTGTCCAAAATATCGAAACACAATTTTCACACTTGACCCGCGTTTCGCTAACCATGTTACTATCATCAAGAGATGATTACTTTAAAACACGCGTCGAGTGTAAAAATTGTGTTTTTGTATTATGAAATAAAACTGTGTTGTAATATACTCAATACATACAAATTATTATCTTGCTAACAGTATGTATAAATAACCACAATGATTATGAGAGAAAGGAAATTGTGGCGCTCCCTTGTAACATATACGTTTAAATATTCCTAGATGTAGGTGAAGCATCACTTAAACATTTAACACTGACCTCACAAATTCCACGTGGTTGGTCAATAAAAATGTTCATTCGAGACTAAGCTAGAAAGAGCGTCCTCATTTTCCCAAACGTTTTCGTCTTAAGAGCAGCTATAAAACTTTTTGCCGCAAAAATGTTTTTGTCGAAAACATAACGGCCTACAGAAAGATTTTCTGTTACGATCAGCTTTCCTTTTGTCATTGGTAAATGAGGGTCATCAACTTTTCGGTATAGAGGGTGTAAACTTTTATATGGCCAATATATCATCTATAACCCTATACATTGGTACATTTTGCAGGCATTCTATTTTTATTAAATCTAGTGGATTTTTGAATTTATTTTGAATGCGTTGATCATTTATCGAGCATAACATGTGCATCTGTGATTCTGTCCTTGAGTTTTGTTAGGACGGGACGTGGCAAAATGTAATTGTAAGCATGATTGTAAGTTCAAAAGAAGCAACTGGCATATTAAGAGCATAGTTTTCGAAAACCATATAATAAACTTATTTTTTGCTCAATTATTTTGATATTTTTAAATTCATGAAGACAGCTATTCTGGTTTTCTTTATTTACACTAATTTTTAGTAGGAAAGATAAATTCAAATAATGCCATATTTAATTCGGCGCGCACCAGACCTGCGTGGAATTGTACGCCTGGAACCCAAGTAAGAAATGCGGATTCATATTTTCGTGTCTTTTTAGATGAAATTTCGTTACAAGTAGTTGCATTCAGTCTTGAAGGCCTTTGTGACCCCATATTTTGCTACACAAAGATTATTTCCGATATAGCGTTCGCGGTATTTATCCCAAGTTTGACCCTAAAATTCTTACAATTTTCTTTTAGTTATACAATCAAAACATTGATTAAAAATTCTTTGTCTACCTTGAAATTCTGAATATTATATATTTTTTCGATCATATAGAATTTTTACGACTCCTTTTTAACCATTATTGGGTGATTTGATTTAAAGTTTAAATATCTGTTTATATGTGTAGGATTTCTGTATATTTTTGTTTTGAAACTATTCAAGTCCCTTTTTATAGGAAAGTCAAGGAATGAACGTTGTTTATTAATTTCTTTATCTATAGGGAATTGTGTTGGGGTTTGGAACCTTCGGCAACATGCACTAAGACGGAGTTTTATCCACAATTCCGAAACAGAATTATTGCAATCGTAGCGCATTTCGCTAACTATGTTAGCATCATCAGGAGATGATTAAAACTGAAGGACCTTTCAGTTTTAATCATCTCCTGGTGATGCTAACATGGTTAGCGAAACGCGCGTCGAGTGCAATAATTCTGTTTCGGTATTGTGGATAAAACTCCGTTTTAGTTAGTATAGGGAATTGGAGGTTCTGATTGTTAACAACAGTAGGTCCTTTCGTGTTAATATTATTTAGAAAATCCTTGAGAAAATGTTCGTCATATGGATAATTAAAAAAATGGCGTCTATATAACGCCGCCACCATCGATAACTTTCAACAAAATTAAATTCAGAATTTTCTATATTACTTAATAAAAATCGCGAACCTATAGCCATACCATTGTTTTGTTGGTAGTAGTTGTTATTGTATTGATAATAAGTATGTAGTTTTTACGCAAAAATTAAGCAATTTTAGTATCTTGTCAATATTAAGTTTTGTACGTTCACCAAGTTTAGTATCATTTTATAATTTATTTCTTACAATATTTAAAGTTTTATCAACAGGCACTTTTGTAAAAAGAGTAACATCAAAACGCACCAGGGTCGTTAGGGATTAAATTAAGACATGTTGCCGATTGAAGAAGGTAAAATGGCGGTTGGAAAATTGTAGTAAGAAGTAAGACATATCTATTCCTGTACTCAAGATTCGAATCACATGTTCGGACTATTTTATATCCCTGGTGAAGTTAAGTTGAGAGAAAAGCAAAGTAACAAGGTATTGAATGTGAAAGGTTAGTTGTTAGTTGAAATAAAAGAAAGTTTGATTAAATTCAGAAAAGAAAGAAGTTCTTATTAATTTAGATAATCAAGAAGTCTTATTAGATATTTACTCATATTTAACCTGATGAAAAGTATTTAAGTTTATGTGTGAAAGGATGAATGCATGAAAGAAGTTAGAAAATATTTTATTTATTGATCATATTTAAAGCAAATTAAATCCTGCATTATTTAAGCACATAATTCCTAAAAATATAATACATTTTACAATTCACACCCTAAGAATAAAATCACATCAACCTATGGTAATACAGTTCGCTATTTAAACTGGTCAATTATAAACTTAATTACTACCCCCTCCTTTGTGGTCATAAATGATATAAAAATTATTTATTTATACCGACCATAAAATTGGTCCTTCGAGCCGGTCTCATTTAAGCCGAATTTGTTAAATTTGATCTCAGTCGAGACAAATTTAGTTAAATTCCTCAAAAAGTCCTTCGAAAACATTGAATTGAAACTTCTATCAAGAGTTGTCAGTATCTACTTGATTTGATATATTTGTTTATGACGTTGCCACATATGTTATTTATGTATTTATTTACTGCAAATTGAATTTGTTTACGGTTGTAACTTTTTGTCGCCCCGTTTTTGTAAATCGATGGACTTCTTGAAATTAGTATGAATACATTCCGGGGCTGCTACAAAAAAAAAGAATTCCTTGCTAAGTGATACAAAACTCAAAACTCTGTAGTTGACTTTTAATAAAAACTTGTGTACTGTGTTTATTTCCTCATATGATATATTGTTATATGTACTGTTGTATTTCTGCACTTGATGTTTTTGCATTTCTATTGATATTTGTATATTTGTTGTACTGTATATTTTGAGAATATTTCACAATGACTTTCGAAAAGTTGAAAGCACAGCGAAACAGTGTCAAGGGTCAAATCACACGAATAAGAAATTAGATGCAAGCAAACGCAGACAAAGACAATAATGTTACACATTTTATTTTAAAACCCTGTAGCTTAGAACTTGCCTTCAGCAAGTATAATCAAATTCAAGACTAGATTGAATGTATCCCCGGGTATGAAACGTTTGACACTGAAATTCGTCAGGAAGTGGAACAGACTGGCGATGATGTATTAGATCAGATACAATAATGTATTGAGAAATCAGCTCTACCCTCTCAAGTTGTTCTAAATTCTCCATGTGTAGTTCAGCAAAGCGACGCTCTCCCCTCTCTAAGAATACCTGAGATTGGATCCCTTTAATGGAAAAATGTCTAAATGGAATTCATTTATACAATTGTTTGAAACATTAATCACCGATAATACCTCAATAAGTTACATTCAAAGATGTATGTACCTGAAGTAATTTTTGAGAGACGAACCCTTAAAAATCACTGAACGCTTACTCGCAACGAATGACAACTTTGAAGTTGAAATTAACTTATTAAAGGCCAGGTATGAAAACAAACTCTCAGTTATCAATGCACATCTCATTTCATTATTAAAAATAGACTCTGTTGTAAACTGTACTGGTCCTAATTTAAGACAATTTATAACAGTTCTAAAGAAAAATCTTGATATAATTAACAATCTTAATTACTCTTACGCAGAACTCTGAGAATTTCTTTTAATTTATCTATTTGAGAAAAAATTAGACTTTGACACTAAAGCTTTTAAAACAAAACGAGATATTAACATGTTGCCAAATCTTGCTCAAAAGGTGTACAATTTTAGAAAACTTGTCTTCAGTAGAAAGTATTCACAAAAATCTTACAAACGGAGTCTTCTTGCATGCCAATAATCCACAGGATTCAGCAAAAAAGATAAATAAAACAGCTCTTTGCAGTTTTTGTAATTTAAATTCTCATAAAATATATATTTGTGATAAATTTAGGAAATTTGTAAAAAGTAAAAAACTTTGCTTCAACTGTCTAGGCACTAACCATTCGAGGAGTCAATGTACCTCGACCAAAGGATGCTCTTGGTGCTCTCAAAAAACATCATGCTTTTTTACATAACTCTCAAATTCACACACTTCAAAATGGTTTTAATCGCCAAAGTACTCCCCCTGTTCAAGATAATGTTTTTAACAATCAGAACTCAGCAGCTCACGGTAGTCAAAATAATCTGCCTTTAAATAGGGACTCTCTCAACAGACGTCAGTCAAGTTTTATTCAAGGGCGTGGTGCACTGCCACCTCAAAATAGAAATTCCTCTCAGATGCCTCAAAATAGAGCTGCCCCTTTTATACCCCAGAATAGAGGTCTCACTTTTAACACAAATGCAAAAAATCAGTCACAAGGTATAAATTCACTAAACTTATCTGCCCCCTCAAATAATAACTCTCATGTTTTGTTAGCTACAGCCTGTGTCACTCTGTTTGCTGCCAATGGACGTCCTGTTCAAGCGAAAATTATTTTAGACCTTGCAATAACAAATCAGATCAAAGAAAAGTTAAACTACGTTCCCTACAATAAATCACTTAATATAAGTGGAACTTCTCAAGGCAGTATGATGTCAAATAACACGGTTGATTTGAGGCTGTACTCAAATGTGTTAATACATAATAGAAGTTTTAAGTGACTTGCGCCGTACTCAACAGTATAACTTGCAAAGTTCCGCAAGTCCCCATTGACAAAGCTAAAATAAATTGTAACAATTCGATTTTGCCAAGAGCAAACATTTTTAAAAGTTTATTTATATGCCGCCTCTAGAAAAAAAAATGATGCTGTATTTTGCATGCATCGGTTTATTAATTCTAAATTTATTAATTTGATTTGCTTGTAAATGCCACTTTCCTAATATGAAAACTATATTTTAAGTATAGGTTAGCTATATATTTGTATTAGCTTTTATAATCCGTTGTGACTATTTATTTTAGTTGATAAACGATGTACATTATTATTAAGATAGCTTGGTTTGATTCGTATCTTATTTATCATGAACAGCCAGCGAATCGATTTATATTTTTCAGAATGCTGTTCGTGAAGCCTGCAAAAAATGCTACACTTGACTCGATCCGTACGTTAGTAGGGGTTTTTGTGACCTTCGCGACGGAGTAATAGGAATGTACCCTTTGTTGTGAATGCCAGCTGTCGATTCGAATTGCTAAAGGGTTATCGTTTTGTTAGGGAATATTCTCTATTATTTCGTGAATCTCTTGTTTTCAATGCATTAGTTGTGGCCTCCGCCATCATGTTGCCATCAAGACAAGCGAGAGCTCGGTCGCATAATATCTTCGAATTATTCCTTGGATCGAATCACTCAGCATGTTTCAGCCCATCACTACTTGTGACGCAGCATTTAATTTCGAAGGCAAATTGACGGAAACGTTGGAGAGGCCTTTTTCTAGTTTGCTCGCCTGGCGAACGTTTGCCAGTATAGCTAGAAACTGCACGTTTTAGTATTGTGGTATAATACAACCCTTTTGCTAGGAGATTTACTGTGTGGTGTCTGTTTGTGTTATAACACGACCGATTTTTCGGGCTCTACATACTGACTAGGTAAGCATTTTCTCTGGATATCTTTTTCTATGGCCTGTGAAGCGCGTGACCGCCATGATGCTGAATTTTTTTTTTGTTTCCATTATTTATAGCGGCTTCCACGTTCGTCCCATAAGACCGAGACCGCCGATTCTCTCAGAGTAGCCCTCTATACACAAATTTGAGGTAGTTATTGCTATCGTTTTGCCTAAATTAATGAAATTGATTGCTTACCTGTGTTACCTTTTTTGTGCACATAACGCCATTTGCTTTTCCCATATGGAAAATGTGTGGATACAGACTATCTACTCCGTTTTATCTGATCCGAATTTTTATTTTAATGCAACTTTAATTTTGATCTTATGGGGAAGTTTATATATTCTTCTCAAGGGGTGATTCATACCTATCTTTTTATATTCAAGTTGTCTGAACCTTAATATCTCTTTTATTTGCTTTATTGCATTGCAAGTCCATGGGTTTTTGTCTGGGAAAATTTGTTTTATAAAGAAGATGTATTTATGCAAAAGGGAGGGGTCTATGATTTTTATTAAAGTAAGAGGGCTTCGTTTAATGCGTACTGGATTATTTCAGGGTTTTTTTCTGGAGGACCAGAAGCAGGCCACAACTTTTTCTGGGGGGCCAGAAGTTTCATTCAAGGGCCACAATTTCTTCTGGAGGGCAAGAAGTCTCACTGAGAGACTACACCTTTTTGCAGAGGGCCAGAACCCTCATCGAAGGGCTACAGCCATTTGGTTCCCTCACGAGAGGCCGTCGAGAGCCGTTCCTGGGTATCTCCACTCTGGCACCTCCACCAGAGTTCGACGACGGGATCCGGGTATCGTACTATAAGTTTTGTTCCTTCTGTTTACCATTTAGTATAATCACGCTTCGTTTTCTTTTATTCATACAAGTCAAACATTGAAAGCCGAGTTCTGAGGTCGCTCATTGATTTCAATTAATTTAATTCACCTTTACTCACTGGTTTATCGGACCAGTTAATCTGATTGCTTTGAGTTGTTTACCCATTGTTTACCCGCTGGCTGGATAATTTCCTACTTTTCATTTATTAGTCGAGTGATATAGCTGCTCGGAATGTTATATCTTTATCATATGAATCAAGCTTTCCATATTTTAATCTAATCTGGTGCTTTTATTAACTTCTCAAGTTTTTTTTTATCTAATTATTATGTCCGCTCATTGCGGCATATTATCATTGCGGCACTCGAAATTAGTGCAGCTGTAGCGCACGCTTACCTAGTTGTAATTAGGTTAGGTAACGTCAAGTGATCACTTCGATAGGTAGTATTTAGTGCATTTAGTGGTAAGGCATACAGAACCAAATATTTCTAACCGAATTGGTCTCTGTACAATCTTCATATTGTACTCTGTTTATTTTAACAATCATATTAACAGCCATTTAACATTCTCTTGTCTTAATTTAACCTCTTTCTCCAGATAGATTGTTGCTGTGTTTTCAACAAAAAACTAACTTAGTAGCAAATATATTGTTCCTTAAATTTTTAGAGTGTGTTTTCTTGATAAATTAAGTTAGTCGATTATAGATATTATTCTTTATTATTATTTCTTGATAGTTTGAAATTAAGTACTAAGTACCGGTTAATTTTATGAGCTGACCTAGCCACCCTGTACAACACCAGCAGAGCTTTTTCCGTCTAGCTGGCTAGAACGGGTGGCGCTCAAACCACACCACCACAGGGGCCGGGCTTTGTAACGCGATTCTCCGGGGCTAGGTTCATTTTTTTTTAATTAATTGGGAAAAAAAATCTTTGGGTTCAATCAGAAAAACGTGTTGCAAAATATCCCAAATCAGTTTGGGTTAAGTGATCCATATTATGCTTCCCCATCAGATATCGATATGTTGATTGGTGCTGATATCTACTCGTATTTGATTTTAGATGGTGTATCTAGATTAGGCAAGAACCTCCGTGTTTTGCAAAATATTCATTTAGGATGGATAACAGCAGGAAACGCTTCTGTTTCCAATTCTTGTTCGAACAATCGTTCAACTCTTCTCAGTGTTTATAACCCAGCACGTAGAGACACGTACGATGGTGTTTCTCTGTTTGACCAATCATCTGAACAAAATTCTCTTAATGATCTAATCGAACAATGTTGGACATTAGAGGAAATTGCTGATAAAAATGTTTTAAATGTTGAAGATGAACTAGCTGAAAGTATTTTCAAATCCTCCACTCGAATATTAGAAAATGGATCGTTTCAAGTCGATATACCCCTCAAGTCACCTTCTGAGCATGAAAGGGGTGACTCATTCTCTACTCCTATAAATCGGAATCTTTGTTCGTACCATAACCAAACTTTCTCCCTTACTCGATTATGACATTACTGAATAAATTAATGTAGTTGACATTATGTAAAAGGTTGCACTTGGATAAGTGCACTCTCTATAACCCGCTTGTTCCTATGCGTGTTTTTAGATTTTTGTGTGATTGGTTTCTGCGTGTCTTAATAAAGCCAAGGCGATGTTGTCGTTATTCCCTTTATACTTAAAAAGTATCCTCTTGCTTGTGTGTTCTCAAAAATATAATTCATTTATCAATTAGAATTCTTATTCTCTCTTTCTCGTTAATTAAGGTGGGATCTTCGTGGCGGGGGACTATGTTGGAGAAACACCCCAGCATGTGTATTAATTTTTTCCACCGTATAGTTTGGTGACAACTATGTTCGTAGTATGATTGAGACATAATTAAAACCCAAATCGATTTATTTCACCCCATGTAAACAGCAATTTGTGCATTTAAAGCATAGTACTTAAGTTACTCCTTAGCCCGAAACTGGATGGTCGATTCCATTATATACAACAATGGCTTTAAATATAGTTAATTTTTACTCTTTGTCAAGGAAAACGGTTTAAAACGTTTAAATTTAATATGTATCTTTGTCTCCGGTAATGTTATGTGAAGAACATAATGAAATGTCAAATAAAGAAAGAGCATTTTTTTACCCTCTCAACTGCGAAATCGCATCGTCGGGCAGAAATTAGATTTTAGTGCCTTACAAGCATTCACACTTGAAGCATCGGCGCTGCTTAAGTTTGGCGCCAAGAACATCATATTCTGTCGCTACTCTGTTTGACGCCAAAGTTTTTAGTCATTATCTCATTTGTTTGCAAGATGTTTAGAAAACATCTCGTGCTGTCTGTTCCCCATTTTCAAAGTTGAATTATGGACTCTTTTGGGCGTTTTTACGCATTTTCTCAAGACATGCAGCTTATAGCGTCTCTCCTGTTCCCGATTGAAAAAGGTAAATTGGCAATTGGAAAATTGTAGTAAGAAGTAAGACAGATCTCTTCCTGTACTCAAGATTCAGTTCCCATGTTCGAAGTCTTATATCCGTGTTGAAATTAAGTTGAGAGAGTTGCAGAAAAAACAATGTAACAAGGTATTGAGTGTGAAAGGAGAAGCAGTTAGTTGAAATAAAAGAAAGTTTGATTAAATTCAGTAAAGAAAGGAGTTCATGCTAAATTAAATAATAAAGAAGTTTTATTAGATACTCATAGTTAACCTGGTGTAAAGTATTTAGTTTTATATGTGCAAGGATGAATGCATAAAAGTAGTTAGAAAACCTTTTATATTGATCATATTTAATGCAAATTAAATTCCGCATTATTAAAGTGCATAATACCTAAAAATATAATACATTTTTCAATTCACACCCTATGAATAAAATTCCACCAACCTATGGTAATACAGTTCGCTAATTAAAGTGGTAAATTATAAAGTTAATAACCACCCCCTCCATTGCGGTCATAAATGAATTAAAAATTAATTATATATACCAATCAATCAGACAAAATAAAACGAATAGGTAACAAATTTAACATTTATTTTATTTTCAAAATAGAAAACACTAGTAGCTCTAAACTAGCAAAAACAAATTCACTCAGTGAAAACGAAATTACAAAAAATATTATCTATAAGATCCTATGCGAATGTAATGCATTTTATATAGGTGAAAGCCGAGGTGAAACCTGTAGACCATTATCAAAATATATATTAAAAATACAGAATTCCACAAATGACATATTTGTCAAAATGCATTTGATAACAATCACAGAATACAATGGATGCTTCAAGTATTTTAGAAAAGTTAACATTATCAAAAAAATATATAATATTAAAGAAATTGCTTTAATATTAAATAAAGATGAGCGCGTTACTTCAGCTTCTGTTATAATTTTAATAACACTTGGTTGCCTTTGATAAAAGCTGGAGTTGATAAAGGACACTTAAAAATTAACTAAACCTTTAAACAAAAATCATTGAATTCTTCCTAAACACATAATACCAAATTGCAGTATATAGCACCTCAAGAACGCATCAATTATTTAACTAGAACGGAGTTTTATCCACAATACCGAAACAGAATTATTGCACTCGACGCGCGTTTCGCTAACCATGTTAGCATCATCAGAAGATGATTAAAACTGTTTTAATCATCTCCTGATGATGCTAACATGGTTAGCTATACGCGCGTCGGCGTCGAGTGCAATAATTCTGTTTCGGTATTGTTGATACCGTTTTAGTGCATGTTGCCGAAGGTTCCAAACCCCAACATAGCATCAATTATTTACCTAATAACACCTCAATAAAATACTAACCTATCAGACCAGTATTTAAACGATATGGAATTATTCTTGTCATCTTGTAAAAATCAATTTACAACTTGACAAGGTGCACGAGCTTTTTACTGTTTTAATTGCATTTATTAACCGTTTTTACTTTTAGATTTTTCGTTCTCGACGACGGGGGCAGATTTGTTCCTCGAAACGTCGACTGTTTTCCAGTTCATTTAGGTTTTTCAGCTTCGTTAGTATCACTAAACTACTACCTCCTGGAGCCATAGCCGAAGCGGCCTTATTTTTCAAAAAGCGTACAAATGAAGTAGAGTAACAGGCAACACTTTGCCATATAAACATCCAGGTTATCATCAAGCTACGTTTAATCTCTCTAAGTTCTTTCTCTCTCGGCTTGAATACTTCCCATTTTCTCAATGGAGTTTCTTCGTCTGCTCTGGCACTTGCATGTCTTGTGTGCGCTTTTCCGGCCTTTTATGCAGATGATCGGTCTTTGTTCCATCAGTAGGACATGCTATCTCTACCCTGTCCGGTTGCTGATATTTTTGATCGATTGAAGGCCCTCTTTATAATGCCAGATAAAAAGAATGCTTGGATTTAGGTCGGCTGCTTCTCTTGTCATTTCAATTTTTTGTAGCAGAAATGGCTTAAATCGGGCCTTGTGTATAAATACCTTCCGCTCTAAACTGATGTGCAGGTGCGGCATTAGCGATTTATTTTGCAATATTTTCCACTTACTAATTTCCCGAGAAAGCTCCTGCGTGACAACTGTAACGTCTATATGTGAACAACTTTTCCCATACTAACCCAGCTAAATGTAATGTGTACGCATTTGTGTTTACTTTTTGAATGAAGCTTTCAAAGTACTAGAATGAAAATTTATTGATTGATTAATATGGATTTGAAGACTGTGACTAAATTTATGTAGGTTAGCTTGAGGCCTGGGACCAAGTTACGTACGTTAATGTATTCCCCGGTATTAAATTTACGTTAATATACGAAAACCGGTCTCAGTTTACGTTTACCGCTATTTTTACTTATGAGAACTGCAGAGCAATAATTTTTTTAACTGTGTAAAGTTGCAAAGTGTTTCAAGTTTCTTGGAAATAGAGCACTTTGTATTGGCATATTACTATATTTATGGCCATGCGGCTCCGGTTGCAGATCTAGCCGACTGTATTATTCTAATACCTACCTACAAAAGCAACAAAAAAGCAGCTCACTAACCACGGTTCGCAAGTACAAACTCTGCACTCAGAGACTACTAACCTGCCCAACAAAATCGTTTATCATACGGCGCAATTTCCAAAGAACAATCCTCAGTGATCTCGTAACCAAATGTCCTAACTGAAAATACAATGTAACTGCTATTCGCACCCCTCTATCCCAATTCCCGACAAAGTCTGCTGGCGCTTTCAGCATCCCTGAAACGGCTGAAACTGCAGCGAAATTTCAGTCAGTCTTGAACCGTCGTTTCTCTCGAAAGAGTTGAATTTCGGGAGGATGCCAGTCGGACGAAGCACGCGACGCGGTTGGATCCAGAAGTCGCGTTTCGTTAAAGTTTAAACGAACTTTGTAACTTGATTTACTATTAGTTGTTAAGTGCATTTACCCACATAGCAATTGGAAATAGTATGCAAATAAATATCGTAAGTTTTTATTTCTTTTTACGCGTAATAGTTGTCTTAAAAATCTAATAACATATCTAACTAAATTAATATTATCTTGCTATATAATATATCGCTATATATATTAAAGACCATTTAAATAAGTATACAATAAAAATTATTACAATATTTAATATGCCAGGCATAACTTGACAATATGTTAATAGATGTATATAAACTATTAAATTTGCGCCGTGAACAGCAATAAAATCGTTATTCAGTGATATATTTAAAGGTTTATAAAAACACAGCTAATTGAACCAAAAAACTTTGATACAATTAATTTTCAAGACGATCATAGCGTCTAATTACATTGTAAATTTTCGAAATTTGATGACTAAATTATCGCTCATATTTTGCAGCAACATGTCTCGTGGAAGTTGGGATTATAGTACATTTGCATATAAGTATCTAAGAACCTAATTATAGATATATTGATGACACTAATAACACACACACTAATTGCATATTAGAGAAAAATTAATAAATAAAACTTTGTGGGAGAAACTAAGATAATAAAATTATATAATAATAAAATTATTATATAATTAATTAATTAATTATTATAATAATAAAAAATATTGCATCTGAAAAAGCTCTCAAAAAGTAAAAAACGGAAAATGACAAGAGAATGAAATACAATTATTATTGAAGACAATTCTTCTTCGCCACCATAATCATCATCAATTAAAACTGATTCATCCAAATTAATAACAAAAGGAAGCGTATCTGAAGTAACGATGAATTTCTCCTGTTCCTATACATTATTCCTAAGCCCAGTGACGTATTTTACAAAGCTTTTTATATCTCTAGTGCTAACTAAGAGCAAAATATATTAAAACATAAAAAAAAACCAACAGCCCTTTTCAAGAGTTTCAATTCACAGAGCTTAGACATTGTCATTTTTTATTCCAGGATGTCTATGTTCTAAGGCCTTTTCGCCTAACCTAATAAAGATTTTTAAATGGGGGTACCTTCAATATGTTAGTATGCAATTTCCTTGATTGTAGTTTTCGAATTCTTAAAGCTTTTTTTGTCTTTATTTTAATGATATGTTACCGCAAAATAGATAATCTTTCCATATTACATAAGGAGTAAACTAATAAGTGCAAAAGTTCGAAAAATGTGAGAGTGTTGCTTTGTGGCAACATCATTTTTGTCTTATAATATATCAAAATCTCTAGACGTTTTTGTCAGCTAATTATGTATTAATGTCATTTAGCAGCAGATAAAAAAATATGCCAAAATCTTGGTAAACCAGTGATGTCTCGTAAAATAGACTGAAAAATTTTAATAAGCTTTTAAAATTTAAATGATCTGCTTATAATTAAATCAATTTTCCTGAGGTACAATATTTTTATATTATACGAGAATAAACCCAAAATTGAACGTAAAGCCGCCCAGAAAAAAGAGACCTTTTTTAATGTTGTGTCAATAAGCCGATCTGTCTTCGTTTTGATTCAAAGTTATTAAAAATAAGCAGATCAACTACTAACAAAAATGATGGTTCCGGATTTTCGCTTAAATTTGAATAATCAATTTTAAAGATGGTCTTACAAATGTTCGGGTGGTTTTAAGATTTTAAGGGAGTTTTTAGGCTGAAGGTGTCACAAAATACAAAAAGGCCAAACTGATTATAACTTGCTAACTATATACTCTTTTGGCCTGGCTTTTATAACAACTCTTAGCGGGTTAACTATCCTTTAACTGAAATCTGGTAGAGTGGTGCAGATAGTTGTTTAAATGGAAATATTTCTATTATTTTTGAAATTAGAAAAGTTGTTTGATTTCATAGGCTTTTATACATGCTTTTGTTTTAATGCATATTATATGGAGTATCAAAAAAGCAAGGCACATATAAACTCTGCTTTTTAAATGTAATATGTCACATTTTTTAATAATTTTTTTCGTAACATATCATGCATCAAAACTTTACGGGTTTCGAAAAATTAAAGGTTTTAAATCCAATAATTTTTTCGATATAATTGCTTACTTATTTAGATATCTGCTGCTGCTTGGAGATATTTTTCAAGTGTCATATGGCACTACTGTTTAAAGTCTGATTTACTAATTAATTTTTATTTCATGCTAATATTTTTCAAAAAACACTCCTCGATTGGTGATGGATTGAAAATGGTCGAGCTTTATTTCAAGAATAATGTTAACGCTAGAAGAAATCGGGAACATTATGGAAAAATATTTAGAAAGTTTGGAGAGTACCATCTGTTCCAACTATAATTAATACAAGGTCGTTATTGCAAAAAAACAAGATCTCTAGTAAGTAAGAAAGAGACAAAACAAAGAAGTGAAGAAAGGGATCTTATTATATTGGTTTATATTCAAGAAAATCTATCAGAGACTCTGTCAGAGTTATGGACAAAGAAACGGTTAGTTGTAGAATAGTTCAGAATAGTTCAACAATTACATGACGAAAAAAATAAGAAAAAAATATGAACTAGTTCAAATTATAAGAGGAAGTTTTAATTAAGATCCAAATTTTGTGGGGTATTTATTATATTTCGTCCAATGAAAATCCACACGCTGTTGAGCCAAATGCTTATCAGGACGTGCCTCAATACATGTTTGATGCAGTATTTTGGGGCATAATGTCTTAGGTTCGATTTTTATCTGTGGAATCTTAAATGGGTTAAGATATCTGGAACTTATTGCAATTTAAATTGAATACTTTATCGATGAACTACCGCTTAAAACTCGGGAATATTTATTTTGGCAACAAGACGGAGTACCTTCCTTTCTCCGTATATATTCTGGCTATAAGAGAGATAGATATGAAAAAATCAACTTATTTATGGGGGGATGCCCCATTTACAGAGTCTTCGTCTGATATCAAGTGATGGGAGACAGAAGAGCCGCTGGGCCCCATCAAGATCATCCGCCGCACTAAGGCTGTAAGCACAACAGCTTGACAACTTACGCTGGACTTCCTTCAGCTGAACCTCGTGGACGTTGTGAAAGGGTGACCACACAACTGAAGCATACTTTAAATGGGATCTAATCAGGGAACAGTACAATAAGCGAAGTAAGCTCACGGACAGGTCTCTACTGATTTGCGAATGCATCCCAACATCTGATAAACTTTTACTCGTTATATACTTAATATAGCCTATAAAATTGATTTCTGAATCAAGATAAAACCCCAAATCTCTAACCAAATTGAGAACATTTAAATCATGATCATTAATTCTATAAGTAGTTCTAACAGTTCTTTTCTAGTGTTTCAAAAAGCTAATGAAAAAGCATTTGTCAGCATTTAGGGATACATTCCATGGATCTCCGACCAATCTTAAAAGCTGCTAAGGGCGCTGGAGCAATGTGGAATCACTTTCATAGTCAATAATTTTAATTTTAGACCATCAGCATAAAGTAAGTATTCATAGTCCTCAAGATATTTATCAATATCACAAAGAAACAGGCTGAACAATGGGAGCACAATGTTCATCCTGGGGTACACCTGACGTATCCTCAATCATACCAGATTCGAAGTTTCCAATCTTAACCCTCTGTGTGCGCCCCGCCAACATACTCTGGAACCACTTCACCGACCGCTTATTAAAGCCAATCGCTCTGAGCTTGGCAACGAGTAAATTATAATCCACCCTGTCAAAGGCCTTAGCGAAGTCAATGTAGATTGCATCAACCTGACAACTCTTTTTCAAGGCACTCAGCAGAACGCTCTCATATGAAACCAAATTGGAGACCTACCGCTGACAAAGCCGTGCTGACGCGATCAATAAACTATGTACACTTCCAGGCTAATTGATCGTGCGTAAGGCCATCGAGCAACTTAGGGATTGCTGATTTTCTCTCTCCATGTTTAAAAATAGGTAATATGAAGTTCTCCTTCCAGATCCTCGGAAGCTTACCCTCAATCAGCCACCCCATAGAGGCTTGGATATGCTGTACCTAAGATTACTAAGTAAATACTCTGGTGGACCGCAGATCCCCAAATCTAACGCTCAAAATCTAACGCTCATGGATACCTTCCTTGGGGTTATTCGAAAAATACATTCTATTGGGAAAGAAGGAGGTAACAATATTGAAGAAATTTAGAGAAAAATTGTCGTAGAAGTAAGAGTTTTAAATCAAAATGAGAAACAAGCAAACGCCAAAAATGATTTACGAGAAGCGTGACGAAGTTAATGGGGACATGCAAAGAATTTATTTAGGCTATAAATTATACGCTATTTTCTTCTTTAAGGTTGATTATACGATTAAATAACCTAGTATCTTATTTTCAAATTTAATAAACAGAAATTAAAAACTGCATATTATAGCCCATTTTGCTAAAACTTTATCCCCAGGTAGCAGCAGATTTATGTAAGTTCTAAATCCTTCAACATTTTGAAAACCGTTAAATTTTGATCCATGATATATTATACAAAAAAAATATGCACGATTTATTACAAAACTGAAAATCAATAAAAAATATTGTACATTACAATGCCCTGCTTTTTTGAAACACCTTGTACACATTAAAATAAGTGCATATGTAAAGTTAGATAAACTTTTGTTCGGAATATTTTCGTTTAATTTCAAAAATAGTTTAGATATTTCCATTCAGTTAACTGGTTCACCTTATGCAAATGATTTTTTTTTCAGTTTCTACACGTTCTTCTGAATACGGAAAAATAATCTTTTGCTGGTGTCCGATTCATTATTTTTATTTCGATTTTATTTGTATGTATTTATTTATTTATTAACGTACACTCAGCGTGTTTTAATCTAGCTCATCCAAATTAACCAAAACTAACTTAAACTAAATTAAAACGCCCAAACCTTGCTCTTTAAAATTTCACCTAAACGAAAGTTGAGCCCTCTTGACAACCAAATATTATTTGCTTTTTAAAAAGTAAAAAAATATTCCTTTCGTGGTTAACTAATTGATGCTTCGACTGTCGGCAATATGCGATGCTCATTTATGCTGTCTAAATGGCAGGGACCATACGTTGCCCTTCTGGGGTAATATCCCGAGAATTTAAGATCAGTCCATCTGTAACATGTCTTAATTTTGTTGTCGATATTGTATTTGAATAGTAAGACCCGAGTCGAATTAATTACCAGACAGTATATATCTGAGGCACTTTCTTGTATATTTAGATGCTGAGCTTCAACTAATGAGCAAATTTAAATGGAAAATAGAATTTCTCATCATCGGTTCCTTAAATATCGTAGAATTGTAGATATATAAAGGAAAAAAAGTAAGTAAATGTTTACATATTGAATCTTGCGTGATACTATAAGATATATGAGAAGACCCGATAACAACTGCTGCCAGTGGGATAAGGCTTGATAAGTTCGAGTTATGATCAAAATCTCGATAGTTAAACATCTTTGTGAATAGGGTGGTCAAGGGCATTTGAATAGTCCTGAATTCACTGAACTTTCAGTTCGAAATGCACCGAGGCTTACAAAATGGTACCTTCCAATAGAGCGGTTGGGGAACCTTTTTTTCGAAAGGTATAGCGGGCAATATTTTGATGATTCGGTACGTTTTTCTATCTACAATTTGTTAATGCTTGCTTTTCATCTTGTTTGTCCCTCCTAGTTAACCGTGTTCACGTTCCATGCAATCATTGTTTTTTTTCTATTTTCTCACTCCAGTCCTTTTTTAGTGTTCACTTTTTGCTATATCCTTGTAATACCTATCCCATAGCTTTTTACGTTACGGTGTGCTCCTACATTTCCTCTATATGTCCATACAATATCCTTACTTTTCATTTCATTTTTATAAAAATAGAACCCTCGACTTCCATTAATCTATTCATGTATTAATTATGTTTGAATGTGATATTACCGTTTATCCTTAAGTATGTAAATCCGTTTCAGCAAACTCAACTTTCTTTTCGTACCTCCTCAATCAGCTCTATATCAGGCATGAAGAACCTGTTTATTATTTACTCTATGTAATATGGAAACTAGATTGAGTTGCAGAAAATTCAATTCAATTCATTCTTGATGTTTATCATCATCAAAATGTAGGAAATACAATGATCGGACTTACACACAACACTTCACAATGTGAAGATCGACTATAAGGACCTCAATGAGTGAGCATTTCTAATTCAATTCCATTCCACCTAGTAATTAACTGCAATTTTAAGGGAGTCGGATCCTTTTAAACATTTTCACCGATTTCGAGTCTAAACTCAGAAGCGGCTGCATCATGGTTTTTAGAGTTAAAATGAAATATTTGAAGTCTCTCGGATCATCAAATTAAATACCTGAAAAGAAAGTATTTATTTCGTCAGCACTATTCAGTTCTTCGGCAATAAAGCTTTTAACTTCTAAATAAATGTCAAGCTCTTTCAACAGCTTCAAATTAACCCATTATGCTCGCAAAACTTTTAAGCGCTCTACAAGTCTTCCAGATATTTGCAGAAGTTCTTATTTTAAACTTTGATAGAACCTTGTTTCAAAGCCTTTATTTTGGTTATTTTAAACAATTGACTTATTTTAATATGAAGAAAAAATGCTTAAATATTAGTTCCTATCAATTAGTCTATTGCATGTTCTTTAATTATATAATCAAAAAAGTTAGAAAACTTTATTGATTATCATTTTTAATAATAACAAACAATATTTAGTTTCTTAAAAGCATGGTTAATTTACATAAAAATAAAAACCTGTCATCATGCCAATTTTTGATATATGATTATCTTTTCTTTCTAGTCTTAAAGTCATACAATGTGCTAAATACACTTATTACCCTTTTTACAAAATATTAAAATAAAAGTACAGTTGAACGATTTTTTGCAGTTTCGCAATGGTTGCAAGAAGCAGGTAATATGAAATAAAATAGAGTAAACCTAAAACAGCATCATAAAAAAGTTGGGCGTGTAAATGCACAAAGCCATAATTACTCATTATATACATTATGCTCAATATATATTAATTAGGCTGACTATAACTCTAACTAGATGCCCTGAATATACAAATCGAGGACTAGATATAGCTTTCATGATAACCAGTAAACAACAGGAACTATATAAATTAGTCGAAAAACGTATTTATGCATTAGGCGCCATACAGTTAACCTGGATTGGACCGGCTAGTTATCTTAAATTGATTTGTCAAATGCAACAGTCCGCAATTTGGGAGTATAATGCGTCCAAGAACAAAGCTTCAGCACTATATAGCTGACACACTGAGACACTGCATCCGTCAACCCAATCTGGAGCAAAAATAAATAAAAAACTTTACCCAGTAAACTTTTGATGTTCGGTAGATTTTCTCTCAATATAGAATTAGATTTTCCATAATCAGATTGATAAAATATGCATTTTTTCAAATTCTTATATAACAGTAAGAAAAACGAAACCTTTGACAATGAGTTGTAAAACAAAAATACGAATTTTTTGTCCTGCTAGGTTTTAAAAAATATGCATGCCTTTGTTAAAATTCGGAGTAATATTAGTTTAAAATTTGTCAAGTAATAAAAACAATTATTAATAAAAGTAGTTCTATCAATTAAATGAATAAATAATAATAATGCTACAATTTTTTTTGCGGCAGTCACTCCAGACCTCTATGATTTCTCGCGCGATTGCTACGCGCCTACTTAGTACCCGTTACACTGCTCCTCGCTCTTTCTTGGTCTGCCGTCGAAAAACGGACAGCAGACGGGTAGGGACGCGCCTGCTCCCCGTCCACACCTAGGAATTTTGGACCGCCGCCGCGTGCGCGTCGCGCGAGCGTCACGTCAGGTCTGTACGCACCTAAGGGTGTGAGACTTTTTTTTACAGTTATTAATTATTGCCTTTGCTACCGACCAGAAATTCCTTCATCCACTGGGGAATTGCAAGTGTTTAATCCCGATCCTTCGATTGCGTTTGTCCTTGGTTTTGTCATTGACGAGCAAACATACAAATACCGATACCACGGTATAAATATTTATATACGGTACGTTCCCTTGAGACAAATTTCCAATTTCGCCGAAATTTTTTAGCTTCGAAGCGAATCCTGATCAATCTTTATATTGTGTACTGTTGGGTCGCGTTGAAATAAATAATTATTAAGATCGCTACAATGACGAGATATTGTCGTGCGGTTAATTGTATTACAAAAGTGGGTGCAGGATTTTCATTTTTTAGATGTCCTAAAGACCCTATCAGGTAAGATTTATAAAGACAGTTCTCTGATTAGATATGCATGCAGTTTTTCAATTACACATATAACAAATATGATGATGTTATTTACCTAAATTTGGATAAAGACAATAGTGAGAAAAGAAACCAAGTATGACAAACATAAATTGCCTGTCACTACTAGCGTGAGCAAAAACCGTCTATTTATATTTTAATAATTAGAAATTTCTCACATGACCTTTTGTGTTTTAAAGCAACTCTTACATTTTAACATTGAAAATGTTTCTATTATCCTAGTCTAGGGCCTCAAATCGTAAAAAAGTGCATTTGCCTCATGACATCATACGCGTGAGAGATTGTGTTAGTTTATTTACTTAAATTTAAATTTGATTATAAGGAATCGGAATCGATTAAAATGACTAAAATAAATCGGAACTAAATGTAACTAACCGAGGGTGGATTGAATGACTAACCAAACCTCTCCAAAAGTAACCAAACCGGGCTAAAACCGATACGTTTTAGCCCGTTTTGGTTACAAAAATTAAATTAAGTTTTGGTTACAAAAATTAAAGTAATTTTGGTTACAAAAATTAAAGTAAGTTAAAACTAACCAAAACGAACGGAATTTTAACGACTAAACAAAACTAACCAAAAACATTAAATTCGATTATATCGTATTGGAACCGATTCAAAAGACTAAAATAAATTGGAACTAACTTAAACTAACCGAAAGTTGATTGAAAAACTAACCAAAAGTAACTAAAAGCACCAAAAAGGGCTAAAACGTATGGAGACAGATTAAAAATATTAAAGTAAGTTGAAACTACACCAAAGTAACCGAATTTTGGAGACTAATCAAAAACATTAAAATTAGCTATAAAGTATCGCAACTAAAATAAATTGAAACTAACTGTAATTAACAGAAAGTTGATTGCACGACTAATCAAAAGCAACCAAGGTAACCAACAGCACTAAGGTCTTAAACAGATTAAAAATATTAAAGTTAGTTGAAACTAACCCAAATATTAACCTAACTTTGGCGACTGATATAATTTAACCAAAAACATTTAAATTAGTTACAGTGTATCGGAACCGGTTCAAAAGCTGAAGCTGATTGAATGACTAACCAAAAGTAACTAAAAGCTCGGAAACCGGCTAAAACGTACCGTAATAGATAAAAAATATTGGAGTAAAATAAAATTAACCCAAATTAACCGAATTTTAGTGACTAACCAAAATTAACCAAAAACATTAAAATTGTTCATAACGTACCGGCACCGTTTCAAATAAATGACTAAGATAAACTAATTGAAATTAACCGCAAGTCGATTGAACGACTTAACAAAATTAACCAAAAGTAACAAAAAGCAATTGTGTAACCTATTCCGATAGATTTTAGCACGTTTTGGTGCTTTTGGTTAATTTTGGTTGGTCACTCAATCAACTGTAACTGTCGGTTAGGTTCAGTTAGATTTAACCAATTTTAATGTTTTTGCTAGTGGCTAATATTTAGTTAATTTGGGTTATTTTTAACTTACTTTATTATTTTTAATCTGTTCCGATACGTTTTAGCACCATTTGGTGCTTTTCATTACATTTGGTTAATTTTGGTTAGTCGTTCAATCACATTTCGGTTAATTTCAATTAGTATATTTCAGTTATTTATTTGAATCGGTGTCGGTACGTTATAAATAATTTTTAAGTTTTTGGTTAATTTTGGTTAGTCGCCAAAATTCCG
>MU193669.1:369-22493 GCA_016904865.1 Pissodes strobi
AGATTCAGCCCCGTCTCCAGGCTTTAGGCCGCCCGAAGCGAGAAGCAGGATTTGGCCGCCCCTTACAACAGACCAATTAAGGAAATTTTGTCCATTCTAGAAACTAAAAATCGGCCGCCTGAGGTGGCGGCCTCGCCGCATCACCCCTGGAGACGGGGCTGCTAGATTTTCAAACTTTATGATATAAAACAACGTCTGAAAATACTTTTCTATTTCACTGCAATAAGTTTCAATGGTTAAGTTTGAAGTGAAATATATAGTGAAAATTTTCTTCCTAACAATACTTTATTTTTTATACTGGTAAGTAAATATGTTATTGAGCACGGAATCACACAAAAACAATACAGCACAATACACAAGGCCAGAACATTTGGAAGGCGGAATGTGGGCGTTTTAGGAAATATTTGTAAAAAGGCAAATAGAAAGACGGTTATCTGTATAAAGAATAACGGGAGATATGTAGATGTAGAATAATAAATATTAGTCTAAGATCTGGTATTAGAAATATATAGCCTCATCTGTTATGTGGCGATGACAAAGATTATATGTTAGATAATAAATGCCGAAAGAGTTTTGAGAGATAGCTCAAAAACTCAAACTAACGAGTAATAATAATTGAATGCACCTACCGGAAAATTTACTATATGCTACGGAAATTATTTCTTCCAGGCAACAGACTGTTTGCCCGATATGGGCTTAATAGGTTTTTATAAAAACAGCAAAATTATAAACAAAAACTTGGACTAAAACAGCGCTGTATTCACAATACCGAAACAGAACTTGCCGTTCAAATTAATAGGCATGAACGAATTAGAAAAATTATTAACTCTATCTCTTCTAATGCCATTGGGGATGATGAGTTTTCTGTTAAAGATCTTAAATTATGTCTACCTTTCTATCCAAATGCCCTAATTAATATAGTTAATACATGTATACTAACAAACACTTAGTTAGTTAGCAATTATTAAACCTATCTCAAAAGTCTCTGAACCTAAAGATATCAAGAACCTCAGGAGGAGAATTAATGAAAGCAAAAACAATAATAATAGTAATAATAATAATAATAATTATAATGATAATAATCGAATAATAATATAATGTGCACGTTGTATTTTCATATTTTTGGTTGATTTTGAAACCGCTCGCCGCTTTTGCGCTCCGGTTGTCTCTTGCGATCGCCGTTCTTTCTGGTTTCCCTCTGCTCCGCCCAATCACCATTATTCTATAATCTTTAAACAATTTTAAACCAACTCTAGCAATAGTTGTTTTATAGAGTTAAGAATTAATTCATGATGGTAGTGATGTATCGACTATTTGATACATATTTCCATATATTATGTAGTGTTTATTTATTAAGTGTTGCCTCCCATATGGCTTTTCTTTTATAGGACATGATGTAAACGGTTTTTATAATCGAGAGGCCGTCCTTTTTGTCATGTCATGTAACAGATAAATACTCTCTTTTTTTATTTGAATTTGAATATACTTTGACAGATCGCAAACGGGTTGCCTAGCTAACTCGCGTGCCCATGCTGTTTAATAATATAAATTATAAATAACTTTTTGGAACGACTTCCCTGGTGCCCAATTCTTGAAATGTGGTGAAAATTTTCAGCAGTGAAATTTTTCATCAGTGAAATTTTTCACCCGACGAAGTGGTTATACGACGAAGTCGTATTCTTGAGTAACAAGGTATTAATTTGAAATAAAATCAAAAATTCTTAGCCGCTTTTGGATTTCTATAGAAGGGGATATAACTCTGCTAACTTCTTGTGTTTTTTTTGTTTGTGTGTGTTGTAGTACTATGTACTTGCACCCAATGTCTAATTGATAAGACCTAGTTGCATAAAAATGTAAAGTAATCAGTATCTAGAGCCAATATCATTCTAGCAAGGGGTTTTGTAACAAACACTTCTTACATAAATTATTCGATAAAGTTCCATAGGGGTCGACTCTTCCTATTATTTGACGCCTGTTTTGTTCAGCTTCGTCTCCGTCAGTTAATCAGTTGACAATTTTCATTAGATATAAGATGAAAATTCGTTTCTCATCATCAGTTATTTACAAAAACTTAACTAACTCTTAAATTAGAATAATTATATCTTCAAGACATATAAACGAAATCTTATGCACACTCCACAACGTAATATACCAATGCTCCTAAAGTTTTCAATTTCACCACTAAATGAGGTGGTGAATATATCCACCAGATAAAAGTTTTCGCCAATTTAAATTTAAGAATACGGTAGCTCATGGTTTAGGTGAAACGAGCTTAATTTCACCTGGTGAAAATGTAACCAAATTTGAAGAATTGAGCCCCTGTCCAACAGTATTAGTTTGCCTTAGAAAAAGTGTGTCACATCCATGGTTGCCTAGATTTTAGATGTTAGGTTTTGTACTCGAGGGTTGAGAGTGACAGAGAAGCGTTAGTCGATATCTGCAACGAAGCCTCGGATCGAAAATTTGACAAACGATGATCCCGTTTCACTTGGCCATCAATGGGGGGATTATCCCCAACCCCTCGCATACCAAAAATTTTTCTATTGATTCTAGTTTATCGTTTTCCCAGTAAATAGATAAGAATTGTACCAGGGCTTCTTTGAAGGTCTTGATGGAAGAGTCCTTGGACATATGGTTTCTCGAACTCCAGCCGCCTTTAACTTTCACAGTCTTTGATAGATGGCGTTAAGTGCCTGCCAACAATGATGTGTACTGCAGAGACGTAAGTTGAGCAAAATTTTATTAAGATCGATTTAGCAACCTTGCCCGATATCTGCGGCATAGATGATCCGATAACATACAAGCAGTAAAAATGTCAATGTCGATACTCGTAGGTTCAACTGGTTCGACATTAGACTTCAATATTTTCGCTAGCTTGGTGTAACGAAGTTACTATATTTTTAGGGAAATGGTATGCAAGCCGGGTTAACTTTCTTATTTTACGAGTTATTCACATCATTCTTTTTCGTAAAATATAATTTAAATATTCTAAACTCATTTCAATAAAATATTCCGGCGCGAAAGCCGGGAAATCGGTTTTCACATTTTCCGTAGTACTCGCACGGTACCGGTAGAACGTCGCGATCTCCGTCACAGCACCGTGCGCGTGAAGGTCCCTGCTCGGGCGCCAAATTTGTGAGGCGTTTCTCGTTAGGCGCTTCTTTGCTTCTGCATATTCTGCTATTTCTTCTGCATATCATGCTATTGGACTTCTAGTGTAACCATTACGTCATCCAATGGTTGGTTCTCGGGCCCCCACCGCATCTGGATTATAGTGGTAGAGGGCCCATTCTGCGCCGGGTTGCTTTTAGACAGTGGAGAAACGGCTAACCAGGGGTCAATCTTGAATGTTCTGCGTGGTTTGCCGGCTGCGTTCAGAAATTCACTTGTTTATTCTAACTTAGTACTAGCAGGAAGGGATTTAGAAAGAAAATACACAATTTCAACAATAAACTTAATACAGCATCTCTATTTGCCAACTAGAAATATAAAGAATGGTGACTTTAAAACCCTGATGACCTATGCTAACCTAACGTTGCAACGTAAGAATTTATTCTTTATTAATCCATCCTACCTAAACTGAGGTTAACCTAAACTATTAATCATTAACTAAAGAAGTTATTCTTATGCGACTTATGCTTAACCCAAAAGATAAAGAACTGAAAATAGAATATTGCCAGAGGGGGGGTATGGTATGCGAAACGTAACGGTATGACATTGACATTGAGAAGAGAAACAGAGCCGCGATATCGCCTGATAGCCCTCTCCGAGCCGTCAACCAGGCAATACATCCGAAATCGAGCTGGAAGTTCTCTCCGAGAGGGCGACCGGCAAACACATCCGAGATCCCGCTAGCAGTTCTCTCCGTGCCAGCGACGTGTCCACATATCCAAGCTTTGCCGGGCAGTTCTCTCCGAGAGGTCAACCAGATAACACCGGCGAGATCCCGCTAAGAGTCCTCTCCGAGCCGTCAACCAGACAATACCTTCGAGGTCCACCGAGCAGTTCTCTCCGAGAGGTCGACCAGTCAACACCTCCGAGACCGAGCCAAGAGTTCTCTCCGAGCCGTCAGCCAGTCAACACAGTGCCATTAAGGTAGCAAGTCAAGAAACGGACCGAAGATGCTTAAGGACCAGACCACCATCAGTCAACCCGAGACAACAAACACCGCCAGGAGCGTGACGCCAGCCGACTCGAACGACACCAGAGTAAGCTGGGTATATTCATTGAAGAAAGACGCTGTGGTGATCGAATTAACTAAGTTTGGACTAGAGACCACCGGCATTACCGACGTTTTGCGGAAGTGACTAATTACATTCATCCGAGACGGCCGAGCCACACCCGTACCTACAAGTCAACCGTTTACCTACCCACCGACAAGTCTCGCCGTACCGGCCACGGTTCCATCCATTCTCTACTCTACCGCCAAAACGACGACAAGTGTCCCACTTCCGAAGACGTCATTATCTAATCCGATGCTGTCCACTACTACTGTGCCAAATCCGATAAATCTTTCGTTGACCATCTCGCCTTTTGTTACCGCTTCCACTACCGTTATGTCTACTTTCGTACCTACACCATTTTCGGTTGCATTCGTCACACCGCCTCCCAACTCGATGCCCAATCGAACCGCCCAACCATTGAAGGTACTCAAATGGAATATATCGTTTAATGGCTGAAATGACCCAGTTACCTTCATCGAGAGACTTGAAGAAATTTGTGCCTCGCAGAGCATCGTTTTTGATTGGTTGTTACCGCACATGCCCGAACTTCTTAGAGACGAAGCCGGCCTCAACTGAAAAACCTGGCAAAAGTTTATCACCGATTTTCGTACTTTCTACTTCCTTTTGAACCACGCCGACAATCTCGAAGCCGAAATTAGTCGTCGCCTCCAGAAGCCTAATGAAGCCAGTGGCCGCTATATAACCGATTTACAAACTCTGATCCGTAGACAGGGCGGCATTTGGCCTGATCAAGAACTGCTGTGGTTATACCGAAACCTGCTGCCGGAATATAGGCAGCATATTAGAAGATCCGACTACACAGACATAATCACGTTTTCAAGAATAGGCCGTGAAACAGAGTTACTCCTTGAGGAACTTCGCCAGTCCAAGGCCCCGCCGACACCTCCTTACCGTCAAACCAGAATGGACTCATCAGCCAACATCACACCAACCAATCCAGGACGCCAAAGAAGAACCATCCACCGTTTCAGCAATCCTCCTCAACAGAGAGTTAATACCGAAGTCGAGTGTTGGAGATGCGGAGAAAATGGACATTTCCGTCAAGAATGTAGGAACAAGGCTCGATTATTTTGTTCATGGTGCGGAAAAGATGGCATCATGTCCCGAGACTGTCCGGAAAACTAAATCGGCGCTGCACCATTCCGAGGTCAGTTCAGCACCGTGCAGGTAGAACCTCGAATTCCCCCAACCGTATACCCGCTACATCCGACACTCGTCCTCACGCTCTGGTGTATATCAAGAATACTCCGTTTTCTGCTCTCATAGATACCGGAGCCGCCGATTCATATATAAGAGACTTAGCCGTAACCGAGTGCCGAAGGAACCATTACCCACGGGCTCCCGTGAGAAGTGCAAAAGTAGCTAATGGCGGCGTAATTGACATAACCGAAGCTTACCGTATTCCGCTTAAGTTCAATGATGTCACACTGACCGAGGAGATTAGCTATTTTCCGCATCTGACTTCTGACATCGTGCTAGGGATGGACATTTTGGGACGGCATCTGTTCCATCTAGACCTCGGTTCCAGTCAGGTTTATCTACAGAATAAACTACTGCTTTCTCCTAATATGTGTTGCCCGATAGGCCAAGTCAACAGCGGCCCGAACCTGACCCTAACTGACAAGGAAGAACGCAGCCTACAACGCTTTCTAGATCAAGAGCTGCCAAACTTCGAAGAGATCGGAGGCACTACACCGCTAATCAAGCACTCGATCCGATTACTACAAACCGAACCAATCACCACCTTTGACCACAGAATCCGAAAATGCAGGAAATTATCAATACCGAAGTACAAAACATGTTGGAAGATGGCATCATTGAAGCATCCTATAGCCCGTGGAGTTCTCCCGTCGTGATAGTCCGAAAGAAGGATGGCAAGCACCGGTTTTTCATCGACTTTCAGAAAGTCAACGCCATCTCAAGGAAGGATGCGTACCCATTACCGTATATTAATGACATCCTAGATAGCTGCGACGAGCCCGTTACATCTTCAACATCGACCTTAAACAAGGCTACTGGCAGATACCATTGGATGAAGCTAGTAAAGCAATCACTGCCTTTACTGTCCCAGGCGTCGGGCTATTCCACTTCCGAGTTATGCCGTTTGGACTACACTCCGCTCCTGCCACCTTTCAGCGTCTGATGGACCGGATTATTGGACCTGAGTTAGATCCTTTTTGCTTCGCCTATTTAGATGACATAATCATCCTCGGGGAAACATTTGACGAACACCTTCGTAATCTGCAAGAAGTATTCCGCCGTCTTCGACGTGCTAACTTGAAAATAAATCCTGAAAATTGTCAATTTGGTCGAAGATCTCTCCGCTACTTGGGTCACCTCGTTACTTCCGAAGGAATTCGCACTGATCCCGAAAAAGTATCCGCCATCCTAGAACTTCCCGCTCCAACCAACTTACGCAGTCTCCGACGATTCTTAGGCGTCGCTTCTTGCCATCGACGCTTTGTTCAAAACGTCTCCCAGATAGCCGTCCCACTTAACCGTCTTTTAAAGAAAGGTATTCGATGGGCATGGACTGACGGCCAGCAGAACGCATTCGACCACCTGAAGACTTGCGTAACCGCAGCCCCAGTACTGGCTTGTCTGGATTTTTCCAAGCCTTTCGTGTTGCAGACAGATGCATCCGATAATGGGTTAGGTGCAGCTTTGATTCAGCATGGACCAGATGGCGATCACGTAATCGCTTCTGCAAGTCGCAGTTTAAATCCTAACGAGAAGAAATTCTCCGTCACCGAAAAGGAGTGCTTGGCTATCGTTTGGGGAATCGAGAAGATGAGACCATACCTGAAAGGCTACCGCTTTACATTTGGCACCTACCATCAGTCTCTCCGTTGGCTTCATTCCATCAGGAGTCCATCCGGGAGATTAGCTCGTTGGAGCATATATCTTCAGTAGTTTGATTTCGAAATAAAATACCGAAAGGGAGTACTTAACCGAGTGGCCGATGCCTTATCCCGAGATCCGGTTATTACCGACAATCCTGAAGACCAACCAGATCCCATTTTCACCTTGGAGGAATTCATCCCATGTACCTGGTACAGTGCTAAAAAGGCAGCTGTAGAAAATGATCCGCCAGCTTTTCCCGACTATTGTATCAAAGATGGCAGGCATGGTTGATTTATTCGAGAAGGTCCGGCTGACTGGACGGACATTGGGGTAGGTTTGGGCCAAAGTCTTTGATTAAGGTTCCCCTAACACCTTTTTGGGCTTCCAAAAATTTGTGCGTTCGTGGGAAAATGTCTTACGGGTCTTGGTTGCGCGGGAATTGGTTGAGAAGGAAAAGGTTGTTTAAAATTGTTTTGTTGTTGAAATTGTTGAGCATTTTGGTTAAGATGTGACTGAGCGTTTTGATTAAAATTCATAGATCTTTGATGTTGATTAAAAGGTTTTTGAGTTACCTGATTGTTTAACCTTATTTGGGATTCAATTAGATTAAAATTTGCGACTTGTACAAAGGCAGCATTTAAATTGTTAGGGTTGTGTATAAGTAAAATCGTTTTTAAAGATTCTGGCACATTTGACATTATAACGTTACAGCGATTTTCTCAGCTTGTGCTATTAAAATTAATTTCGAATTGTTATCTATATTTTCACTTTGAATTTTTGAATGTATTCTTTGTACAAATAATTTTAGTCTTTGTACAGAATCTAATAGATGTTCATTCTTATTTCTATAAGTATAATTTAGTTGTTGCATTAAAGTTTGGTATCCTATTGGATCTCCATATTTTTCTCTTAAAGCTTTTAAGGTCTGGTCTACTCATAATAAAATCTCTAGACGTTTCGACTAACTTCCATTTTATCTAAATTAATTAAACTATTACTATCAAAAGGTTCAATTAGCACTTCTTCTTCCTCGGAAGAAGAGATACTTGTATTATTAAAATCAAAATTTAAATTAATATTATCACTAGATTGGCCAGTACTAGAAGATGCAAGATTTAATTCTGAAAATAATTCACTTATATTTATACTGGATTTATTTTTATAAGTTTCTAGTTTTCAGCGAGTGATAAATTTTTATTTTTCTTAACCTTTAAGCCTAGTCTTTTCTATTTCAAATTAAAACACTTAAAATTTTGTTTGGAATCAACAGACATGTATAACGACAGTAACAATTTTAGTAATTACTTACATTAAGAAGAACATCAGGGCTAACCATTCGAACATCTTTTAGCAAGTTTTACCACAAATCGCGCACAAACTTTTTCCACAAAAGTTCCAGTTTATGGTACTTGTTACACGGATGTCAGTCTACTGGTTTGCAGACGAATACTTGAAATCTTAGGATCCGCGGCAATACTTCAAAGATTGAAGATTTGCCTGAGTTTCACCAGATGGAGTTTCTTTCTTCTTTCTGTGCCTTTTTCTTATTGATCTCAATGCTTAATAATAGAGGGATCAATGGAGCCGGCTTGGAGTATTTGGAATTCTTCTAGTTATAGTGCTCAAGTTATAAAGATACGCCAAATCTCAACAAACAATCGATAAAGAGACTTGCAACACTATCCTGTTCGCAGCGCCAGTTAAATACTTTTTTATTTTAAAAAAAGTTTTATTTCGTACTCGCTTAACCTACTAGTTACATTGGTCACTAAAGACTGCCTATGATTATACAGAAAACCTTCCATGTAATAATTTATGTTTATAAAATACACCAATATGCTTATTCTACGATTATGCTGAATTGTGTATTAATAGTAATGGTTTATGTATATAACTCGCGACAATTAGGTTCTCAAGTTTTTCAAGTACCTTACAATAATCCAATGTCAACGCAATTTTTTTAAGGTTGGTAACAGTCTTTTGACTTCGGAAATATTACGTGAATCCTTCGCTGACTAATTTTCTTTGGTGAATAATTACGAAACAAACAAACCACTTCTCTATTTGTTGTGGTAGATGACGGTCGCGATGATGGTGCTTCATCAGATGCAGCATCAACTGCGAGCTACAACCGCGATAAGTTCTCACCTAATATTCTTGAATCACTCTGTGCTGTTTGGTCAGGTGTCATCGATTTTGACTTTCAAATAGAATTTACAACATAGAGATACACCTAATTCCTATCATAAATCTGATACATATGATAGGCGACGGCCATAACGAGTTTACAAGAGTTTCGATTTTTGCCAAAATGGCTGCTGGAAAATATTTCATTAAAATAGTTTTAATACCTTTTGTAAGGCCGCAGTAGGATCTGGAATGTTCTTTCCGGTGAGAAAAGGGTCAGTTGTGGACATTAAGGAGGGCTAGAAGAAAGGAGAAACGGCATAAAATACATGATTTTCAGTTTTTTACGGATATCTCCGGAAGTAGACGGAATTTTCTAAATTTCTCGACGGCATGTCAATCACCCTTAAATTGCGCAACTTTGCCCTAATTTAACCGACCTCGTATCTCTTACGGCTTTCGAGATACCCATTCAAAGAAATTAAATTGTAGCACCCTGTATGGCATAATTATTATTATATACACATCAAAGCTAACCCAAACTAACCCAAGCCATCTCAAACTAACCTAAATACAATGAGAAAAGATAAAAACATATTCGTCCTTACTCGACATCCTCATGACCATTTTAAAATGCGGAGAACCGCGGAAAACAATTGGTAAGATGGCATCTTTACTTTGGTTTTTCAGTTTTTTTGACAACTGTAAAATATACGACGTTTAAAACATGGCTGAATTGTGAAGATCAATCTCCAATTCCTTGTGTCGCATTCTCTCGATTTTTAACAATAGCAAATCGGAGAAGTTGTTCTAAAAAGTTTATTAATTATTTAACAGCATCGACACGCTTTAGCTAGGCAACCCATTTGCGATTTATCAATGTATATATTATTATCTAACATATACTCTTCGTCATCGTCACATATCAGATGAGGATATGTATTTTTATCACCGAATCTTGCACTATATATCTAGTATTAATTTTATTTGTATTACTTTTTTTTATGAGTGTTATGTTTTTATGGTAGTGGCACAATCACTAAAGGAAGATCCTATAGCACTCGACGAGCGATGTGTGCGCGAAGGTTGTAATTAGTGGGAAACAGCTGTCCTGGGAGTGAGTTTCTATATACAAATTTTGTTGTGCATTTATGTGCTTTAATTGCTACTTGATAATACTATTTTATTTTCTTAAAAACAAAGCAATATTTTGAGATTTCAACGGTACCTATATTATAAATTTTAACTACGTGAATAAGTTTGATCAGCACCATAACCATAGGGCAATCCGAAATTTTAACACTAAAACCAGGTCGAAAAGAAATGTTTAGCTATTTATTAGGTTAATATAATTGATATATAATGCCCCCCTCCCGACGCCCATGGATTGAATCCTGATATTTAGATAATAATCAAAACAGGGTGACTAAAAGCGACCACTTTTTATATAATAATGGCCCTTAAGAACTCTGGTATTAATTAAATAAAATTACTTCTCATTTGAATTGTAATTGAAGAAATTTGATGTATTAGATATTGGCATTTTTGATCCTTGCATTGGGTGTATCTTTTTATCTAGAAATTTTCGTTAAAAAATTTAAATTTCTTATGTGAGAATCTCATAATGCCAAAAATTAGTTTGACTTATCACGATGCGATAACCTAATATTTGGTAAATAACCATAAAAGAGAAGTAAAATCATCAGAGTGGAATAGTAGGTTTGTTTTTTTTTATCAATGATTTGAGCTCAGGATGTATGCAGCCAGATCCACCTCGTTGTTTCATTATAAGCTTTTTATCACTGACGTAAAAGCAGATAGATACACTTAAGCATGTATATTTTGTCGTAAGTAATTTCTATTACAACCTGCGTACTGCAAAACGTATCTTTCAATCTGTTGAAAAAATTTAATTAATATAATAATAACATTGAAGACATGTTTTTGTATATCTTTATTTTTAGTGTGATGCATGTTATGCAGTCTATCACAAAAATTGCCTTAATTCTTCTAAATCCTGCCTCAAATGTGAAAGAAGAAGAAAGAGAGAAGAATTACCCATTATTGGTGCTATAAGAGTAGAATAAGAATTCCAATTCAGTTTTATTTTAATTAAATATTGTGGAAGATACCTCATTCGTTGTTTTTTTTTATTTCTGGAGAAACGTTTTAATTACATTGTTGATTGATTATGATAATAGAGATGTAGTGTGTTAGAATGTTTAATAATAGAGTTTGGTATACATTATAAAATAATCTCCTATTTTAACGGGAAAGTGATTATTTTATAATGAAGCTTATTATACAGTTAGAAATTTTATTTTAGTAGTTATTATAAGATACGTTATGATGTTATTTGTGTAATATCTTGTTTATTAGTCTAGTGGAACTGTCATCAACTATCATGGTCTTTTATTATGGTTCACAATATAAATACTAAACCAACAATTTGATTTTTAATATACATTTCTTTTAATATTTGATTTTGTTTTTCAGCCAGTCGACGCGTCATGAAAGATTCTCAAAAACTAAACTAGAAAAGTGCAATTCATTTTGTTCAGAGTAAACTGTTTAGATTCAATAGCCTCTCAAAATCAGTAAAATAACCGATTTTAGATGTTAATGTTTTAAACAATGTGCCTAAAAAAATTCGTAAATCTTAAATAATTGAAAACATACAGAATGTTCTATTAAAAAATGCAACTTTATTCCGTCGGCGTCTTTTTAATATGATGTGAAATTAAATAAAATAATACCGTATTTAAGGTAGTCGTTCTTGTGAAATTTACTTGGGAGCTTACTCTTCAGATTTGATGTGACAAGTATTTTTAATGTGGCAAGTATAAATCTAAGAATCGCCCCTCGAACCCGAGAAAAACGCCTCGGGATCACACTCCAATTGTGCAAAAATTAATCAAGAAATTATATAAAATTATAATTTTCATTTTACTTAAAATTTACAAGTATAGCCAGTAACTATAATTTATTAAGACCAATAAGATGAACAAAATTTTTTAAAAAGAATGCGCCAAGCAAGCTTTAATTAATGTTTTTGATTTAAATAAAACAAAAACAAAATTTAAAGTAAACGTAGCAATAAAGTTCCGTTGAAATTCAACAGTAAAAAGAATTAAATGCAAAATCGTGGAACGAAAAACAACAAATATACCTATAGTTCAAGTCGGAAATAATAGTCAGTGACTCATTTTTAGTTTTAAGGCACGCCTCGAGGGGCAAGGGAAGAGAGAAGGAAATTCCAGCGGCGGATACAATTGCTTTGTAAATTAATATGTTATAATAACTATATAATGGAATAGTAATAAGTAAACTTAGGCAAATATCCATTTAAAAAAATAAAGTTTATGCACATAAATATGCATGATTTTAGTCTAAAATATGCAAAAAAACGTGTATTTAAAATTATTCCTAAATCTAGTAATAAGCAACACAATTGTACTACAAACAAATAGTCAAATATTCATTAGGGCTAGGAAAAAAAGAGTCATGGATGATATGGGGTTTTTCTTATCATAAAATTCCATATTGAAGGTTGCATCGAAAGTTTACATCAAAAATCAATAAAACTTTAAGTTTACTACTCGTTATCGGAGGTTTGATCAGAATTTGATTCAGAATCATTACTATCACTACTTTCGGAACCAACATTGATAATAAGAGGTTCAACTCTAACTTCGACCGTAGTATCCAAATCCCACATTTTTTGTTGAATTGAAAATCATAAATAAAAACGCAAAAATGTGATTTGCGTTGAAATTCATTTAGTTTAAAAATGTAAAAATACAAACCCACGAGTGTTTATAATATAGGTATATAATTAAAGAAATGCATTTTTAGCAATAATATTAAACATTATCATAATTAAAACAAAAATAAATAAAAAATTAAGCGAGTCTGCTAGTACTCGAGACTAATGTGTAAACATATCCTATAACGACATCGGTTGTAAAAAAAATGACAGCAGCAAGTTATGTTCCCAAGCGGTAACCCATCCAAGTACTAATCACGCCCGACGTTGCTTAACTTCACTGATCGAACGAGAACTGGCATTTTCAACGTGCTATGGTCCTTACCTGTACATTTTAGCATTTTCATAGAATAAAAACAAAAACATTCGCATTTATAATATTAGTTAGGATTCTTTAATAATACGCACTGGCAGCTTTGGAGCGAATTAATTCACTGCACAAATTCGACACGAAAATCTAATGCCACCAGGAATAACATCAACATATGGACACAGCATATTTACCTTATAATCTTGGGCCGACATCCTTTGATTTGGGACAATCAATAACCAGCTTTTTCAAATTTTACTGCTGGGCATCTGAATAATACTTTTGACAGTTCGTATAATTTAAAATAATAATATGCTTTTTTATCGTCTAAAATCCGTTTAAAAACGGTTTTAAATGGCAAAATTGTATAAAAATCCGGACTTTTATTAGGGCGATAGCCGTGCCTTCGGACGAATTTGTCGTGAATTTTGAAGCGAAAATCAATTTAAATTCAACCGTCTATTAAAAATAAGCTGTGATATGGATCCAAATACACTGCGAATATAATATAATAAAAATAATACTTTGACGGTTCATTTAATTTTAAATATGCTTTTTTATCGTCTAAAATCCGTTTGAAATGATTTTAAATGGCAAAATTGTATATAGTACTGTCCTAGCGGCTAGAATCGGTTTACACATATCCGTTCCATTTGCCGAGATTTACACTCATACCGCCGCGTAAGATGTTTACACATCAAAAACTCAAGGGCATTCAAGATCAAATTACCTCAATGTCATTCAAGGTAAAGGACACCACAAAACAGTTCCAAGGACCTTCAAGGTCATACACGCTTGGAGCAATCCCAAGGTCATATGCGCGACCTTCAACAAAAACTCAAGAACATTCAAGGTAAAATGTCAAGGACATTCAAGGTGAAATTAGGCCAATGTGGTTCAAGGTCGAATACACTTAAGACCAAGTGGGCGGGGTCTATCTCAAAGTCACCGGAGGGGGGTGAGGGGGCAAAAAATTGGAGGGGGAGAATTGAGGCCGTCTATAGCACTCTACTGCGGATTAATTCACTGCATACTTTCGACAGGAAAATCTACAAAGCTTGTTCTTTTACCAGCTACTCATCTTGGGCCGACATCCTTTGATTTGGAAAAGTCAATAATCAAATTTTGCAAATTTTAGAAGAGGGCTTTGACTCAATATTGGTTTAAACGTCTGGACATCTGAATAATACTTTTGAGAGTTCGTTTATTTTAAAATAATAATGTGCTTTTTTATCATGTAAAATCCGTTTAAAAACGATTTTAAATGACACAATTGTATAAAAATCGCAAAATTCGGACTTTTTTAAGACGATAGCCGTGGCTTCGGACGAATTTGTCGTGGATTTTGAAGCGAAATTCATTTTAAATTCAACCGTCCATTAAAAAAAACAAACTTATAGAAGGAAAATTATAGAAGAGGGCCATGACTGAATATTATTTTAAAAGTCTGGCCATCTGAATAATACTTTTGACGGTTCGTTTAATTTAAAATATGCTTTTATATCGTCTAAAATCCGTTTAAAACCGATTTTAAGTGGCAAAATTGTATAAAAATCCTCAATGCGACGGGCTTATAATGTCACAATCGGTTTACACATTTCCGTCCCATTTGCCGAGATTTACCCTCATACCGCCGCGTAAGATGTTTACACATCAAAAATGGGTAGCTATGAAAACAGAAAAAGTTACCCTTCACTTTTAGATAGGAAAATCTACTAATATAATATAATTAGTGTCAAAAGCGATCTTATCGTGCGGGTCCAAAGGTCACAATTTTCAGTAAAAACTTCATTTGTGGCAGATTTTGCGTGTAAAATGTGTCAAAGTAATGACATTTAATGAAAAATAATAATAAATAAATAAATAAATAATAAATAAAAATGTGACCTCTGGACACGCACGATAAGACCGCTTTTGACTATGTATAGCCATAACGTTACTGTAATGTTTTTAACCTGCTCTGATTCTGTTTAGCCCGTTTTGGCTATTTCTAGTCACTTTTGGTTAGTCTCTCAAACAACTTTCCGTTAGTTCCAACTTATTGATATGTAAACATCTTACGCGACGGTATGAGGGTAAATCTCGGCAAATGGGACGAAAATGTGTAAACCGATTCTAGCTACTAGGGCGGTATTATATACAGTTTTGCCATTAAAAATCATTTTAAATGGACTTTAGATGATATAAAAGCACATTTTAAATTAAACGAACAGTCAAAAGTAATATTTATTAATTATTATATTCGCAGTGTATTTAGATCCATAGCACAGCTTATTTTTAATGGACTGTTGAATTTAAAATGAATTTTCGTTTCAAAATCCACAACAAATTCGTCAGAAGCCACGGCTATCGTCTTAAAAAAGTACGAATTTTTGGGTTTTTATACAATTTTGTCATTTAAAATCGTTTTTAAACGGATTTTAGATGATAAAAGAGCATATTATTATTTTAAATCAAACGAACTGTCAAAAGTATTATTTAGATGCCCAGACGTTTAAAACAATATTGAGTCATAGCTCTCTTCTAAAATTTGCCAAATTTGGTTATTTACTTTCCCAAATCTAAGGATGTCGGCCCAAGATTACTAGCTAAATAAGCTGTGTCCATATGTTGATGTTATTCCTGATGGCATTAGATTATCGTGTCGAATTTGTGCAGTGAATTAATCCACTCCGAAGCTGCCAGTAAGTATTATTAAATAATCCTAACTAATATTATAGATGCGAATGTGTTTTTTTGTTTGTTTGTTTCTTACGCTTTCACGCATAAACTGTTTCAATCATCATGAAATTTTGTACAGATATTTTCAAGAGTGTAGTAAAGAACATATGTTTAGCTTTTACCCGGGGCTTCGTTCGCGTTGATTTTTTATTATTTTAAACTTGGTTATTAAACGTAATTTTTAATCTATGACCAAGCTAAAACGTACAGGCAACGGCCATAGCATGTTGAAAATGCCAGTTCTCGTCCGATCACTGAAGTTAAGCAACGTCGGGCAGGGTTAATACTTGGATGGGTGACCGCGTGGGAACACAACGTGCTGCTGTCATTTTTTTACAACCGATGTCGTTATAGGATATGTTTACACATCATTGTCTCGACTACTAGCATATTCGCTCATTTTTTTTAGTCATTTGAACTGACTCCGATACGTTATAATCAAAATTAATCTTTTTTAGTTAGTTTTGGTTAGCCGCAAAAATTCGGTTTGTTTTGGTTAGTTTTAACTTACTTTAATTTTTGCAATTTAATCCGATACGGTTTAGCCCGTTTTGGTGCTTTTGGCTACTTGTGATTGGTTTTGGTTAGTCATTGAATTAGCTTTCGGTTAGCTTTAGTTAGTTTTAAATTATTTTAGTAATTTGAACCGGTTCCGATACGTTATGGTTAATTTTAGTTAGTCGGCAAAATTCGGTTAATTCAAGTTCGTTTCACCTTATAAGCTTAATATTTTTAGTCTGTTCTGATATGTTTTAGCCCATTTTGGTGCATTTCAGTTAGTTTTAATTTATTTTAGTTATTTGAACCGGTTCCAAAACGTTATAACCAATTTTAGTGTTTTTAGTTAGTCACCAAAATAAGGTTAATTTGAATTAGTTTCAACTTACTTCAATATTTTTAATTTTTTCGATACGTTTTAGCCCGTTTTGGTGCTTTTAGTTACTTTTGGTTAGCTTTGGTTGGTTATTCAATCAATTTTCGGTTGCTTTCAGTAAGTTCCATTTTATTTGAGCCATTTGATTCCGATATGTTAAAACAATTTAAACGTTTTTGGTTAATAATGTAGGTCGTCGCAAAATTCGGTTAATTTGGGTTAGTTACTTATTTTATTCGTAATCTGTTCCGATACGTCTTAGCCCATTTTGGTTACTCTTGATTCGTTTTGGTTCAACATCTTTTGGTTAAGTTTAGTTAGTTTTAATTTATTTTAGTTATTTGAACCGGATCCGATACGTCATATCCAATTTTGATGTTTTTGGTTAACTAAATTCGGTTAATTGTCAGTTTCAACTTGTTTTAGCCCCTTTTGATGCATTTGGTTACTTTTGGTCCATTTTGGTTAGTCGGTCAATCAACTTTCGGTTAATTTCAGTTAATTTTAATTTATTTTAATCATTTGGATCAGTTCCGTTACACTATAACCAATTTTAGAGTTTTTGGTTAGTCACCAAAATTCGGTTAATTTAAGTTAGTTTTAACTTACTATATTTTAAATCTATTTCGATGCGTTTTAGCCCGTTTTGATGCTTTTAGTTACCTACTATTGGTTAGTCGTTAAGTCAAGTCTCAGTAAAGTTCAGTTAGTTTTAATATATCTTAGTCGTTTGAACCGGTTCCGGTACGTTATAAGCAATTTTAATGTTTTGGTTAGTTTTAGTTAGTCGCCAAAATTCGGTTAATTTGGGTTAATTTTAACTTACTTCAATATTTTTAATCTATTTCGATACGTTTTACCTGTTTTGGTGCTCTTAGTTACTTTTGGTTAGTTTTGATTAGACATTCAATCACCTTTTGATATGTCATAAGCAATTATAATGCTTTTGGTTAGTTTTGGTTAGTCACCTAAATTCGGTTAATTTGGGTAAGTTTTAACTTACTTCAATCTTTTTAATCTATTTCGATATGTTTTAGCCCGTTTTGGTGCTTTTAGTTATTTTTGGCTAGTCGTTCAATACACTTTCGGTTAGTTTCAGTTAGTTCCAATTTATTTTAGTCATTAGAACCGATTCCGATACGTTATAATCAATTTATGTTTCAATAAACAAGCTAACACGAGCTCTCACGCGTACGACGTTATGTGTGGCAAATGTAGCATGCACTTTTTCACGATTTGAGGCCCTATTTAGGAAAACAGAAACATTTTCAATGTTAAAACAAAACGATAACCTAAACCCGCAAGCGCGACTATGCAACAGATCTCTCACAGGGTACATGCTCGTTTATTGTTGCAACGTTGCGACCTCCGCCCGACGGTCGTAAAATATCAGTATATTTACGACCGTCGATCGCGAACCTCTGTTGAAATACAGCTGCTTCAAATGCTCCGCGTAACGCGCGTATACGGGCCACAATGAATTTGGCAGCGGTGCACGTTTTGATCCGGAACGATGTGTCCGCATTTAGAATAAGCGGTATTTTGCGAGCATTTCATACCAGATTTATTGTTAAATATTAAATATTACTTTAAGCCGCTCACGTTGGTCTGTTTTCGAATTAGTGACTGACGTCACTGACTATTATTTCCATCTCAAGGTATAATATCTAAATTAAACTTAGAATTACCTAATATCAAATATTAAATAATTCTAGTTAACGAAATAATAATATAAAATAAACTAAAAATTACAAAAATATTATAAATAGGATTAGAAAATTTTTTTGAAATCAGAATTCACCTACGTACTAGATTAATAATTTTGTTGTTAATACTTTTGATGATTTACCTAAGATCTATAACTTGATCGTAATTAAGATCTTTTAAAAGGTCGATTTCAATATTCATGAGCATAAATGCTTCAAGTAAATCTTCTTGAAGTGCAGACCTTAATTTTGTTTTAATAATTTTTAATTTGGAAAATGATCGTTCGCACGAAACTTGTGCACAAGATAAAGGTAGTAAATATTTATAAGCAATCTAAAAATGGTAAGTATATGCCAAGGAATGTCAACTATCTTGGTACAAATAAAAAAAAACAACAATGCATGCCAGTGGTGTAGCCAGAGTTTGTCCTTGGGGATCAGTGGCTACTCGTTGGTTTATGAAGTGAGAGAGCAAACTCGCCACAACAGGCTGGAGGCGGGACATTTTGGGGGTGCTACGCCCAATTTTTACCCAAATATCTTTAAAAAAACTTGAATGGCAATTGTTGCGCACTTAAAGAAATGAATAAGTCGGTACTTACCGATTTCATAAGAGTAAATCATTATAACACTTTACTGTAACCACAACTTAATAAAATTGAAAAAAGTTCATGAGAACTTCAAAAACGTTCAAAAAAATATCAAAGTTTGATGGCAAAAAAGAGTTATTGTACATATTATTGTGGTGGTAGTCGACCTTGTCATTGCCTAGTTTTTAAAGTGAAATTCCATACGCCTGTTTTTGTCCAAAATAATTTTTCAATAACTTTTTCATTAAAATCTGGAATTCGTTTGACCATAACGCTCTCAGTATTTAACGTAGCTAAAGCATTTAGTCTATCATTCCTCATTGAATTTCTTAATTATGTTTTATTCAACTTCAAAGTTGAAATGCTGCTTTCGGCTTCCGCTGTGACTATCGGTATAGTCACTAGTATTCTCAATGCCATGGTGATTTATTGAAAAGCTGTATCCTGTCCCGTATTTAAAATAAAATTTAATGTCTAAACAACCTTTAATTTCTTATTTTTTTTTTTTGACATCAGGGATCAGATGATTTCAGTTCGGTGATTGATCCAGTTACTGTGAAAACGACCGCGCATGCAACGCACACCTTATATTGCGGGGGTTAATCCATATGTTATTTCATTATTAGTCTGGATAATTATATTTAATTAAGCTACAAAACTTAAACAAAATGAAGTGTATTGTTCTCGTATTTTAAAGAGTTAATATTCATTATCCGTGGGGGGATATATCTCTCATAACCCTCATAGGCCACTAATGCATACAGTCAACACATTTGTTGCTATTAGTCTGAGTGTGATCATTATGAAGTGTCGTGTATTTTCATGTATTTTGACTTCATTTATTTCAATAAGAGGAAGAAGCCAAGAAAAACAAATGTGTCTTTTGTTCTTAATTTTTGCTTGTTAGGGAGGAGGAAGCCAAGAAATCCAAATGTATCTTTCTTATTTTTTGCTTTTTAGGTTGGCATAATTTTGAGCAAAACTTATTAATTCTTACTAAAGCAGACTTTTATCCACAATAGCGATTAACTCGGTGCGTGTTTCGTGAACCATGTTAGCATCATCAGGAGATGATTAAAATGAGTTTTTAATCATCTCCTGACGATACTAGCATGATTAGCGAAACGCGCGTCGAGTGCAAAAATTATGTTTCGGTATTGTGGACAAAACTATATTTTAGCATTTTGCCGAAGGTTCCAAACGCCAACATAGTTACTAATTTTTGCTTTAGTTGGTCAATTATTATCCAGTTAAATTTGTTGGCTAAAGGATAATAATATGAAAAGCTTGCTGAAAATTTAATCCTTTAGTTTGCACATAATTAGAGGCCGATGTCTAAAACTGAAATAGACGCAAATATGTAAAAGAGGCCACCATGTCTCGAATTTAGTAACAGAATCTAGCAACCTTAGCCTCTGATCTTGACTTATTATCAAATTTATTATTTGTATAGATCATAAATAGAACTATTAAAATGGTTGAATATATTTGTGCCGACTTCATTTGAACGCTAAACTGTTTTGCCTCTGAAATTTCTTGGGCTATCTTCTTTTTGATTTCGTTTGATATAATCAAAATTAAACTTTTGATTATCGTTTTACTCAAAAAAATAACTGAATTTCCCGGATCCTTGGATAATTTGGATTTGTTTTGCTCTTGAGCTATTATTCCTATTATGCAAACTTTTTGAATATAATTTTGGTAAGATATTGTCACACATAGAAGGTAATAAACAAAGTTACAAAAAATTTCCCTTCTTAATTTAGAGTTATTTGTACATAGTAAACCACTACTTTCGAGGTAATAAACAAAGTTACAAAAAATTTCCCTTCTTAATTCAGAGTTATTTGTACATAGTAAAGCACTACTTTCGTGCTTTCCTCTGTATGCGAGACCTGATTTTGCAATAAATAATGTTATATCAATTATCCTCCTTATCATAAATCTATTATTTTAAATTTTATTTTTGTTTCATCCATTGTAAGTCTAGGTTAATTCGACATTCTAGGTTTTTTTCTAAGCAAGCATTAACAGCATATGTAGGTGAACTAGAACATTCATGCTCTGTAATATATATTTTAATTTTACTAAAACCCATTCAAATAGAACATAATAGTTTGTGGCCTATGTACCCCGAAACCGAATTGTGACCTGTCATGTTTTTTTGCATAAAATGAAAGATCTCATCATACCAAACATGCCACAAGTGATAAAAATACGATACACTCCTTCTAAATACGTTTACACACCCTTTGAAGACGGCAGAACTTAAAGTGTGTATTAGGTCAGAATATTATGTGTGTATTAGGTCAGAATATTATGTGTGTATTAGATCACAATTTTTGTATGCATTGGCCATAATTTCGGAATGCATTAGGTTACAATTTTATTTAATTATCAAATAATGACATATATACATACATATACGAAATGTATAATTTCGAGTATTTTTAAATGCATTATGAATCAATTTTAAAAATATGTACTTTGATGACGGGAAATGGTAAAAATATTGACTATATATGTCAAACGTCTTCGATGGTACCAGTCCAAGTAATTTTCTTATATCTCAAATAAAAAATGCAATATTTTCTGAATAATATATAACTCAAAGAAGTTTGGACACTGTCCACTTTGCGTTTATAAAACTACTTAATATTATTCTTAGGTAATATAGAAAGCCTTTGGTGGTACTAAAGCTCAATGCCCTCCGGTCCAAGTATTTTAAAAAACACCTTTTACATAAAAATACTCTATTTTTACCATTTTGCAAAGATTAAGACAAGTGTGGACACCGTTCGCTTTGAGTCGCGTTGACGAAACTTGGTACAATTATTTAGGGATAACGTAAAAAGCTTTTGGTGGTACCAAGGTTCAATGCCAACCGTCCAAGTTTTTTTACTGTTTTGATAAGATTAAGACAAGTGTGGACACTGTTCGCT
>MU193670.1:5417-22493 GCA_016904865.1 Pissodes strobi
GGTTGAGAAACCTCAGAGAATGGTTCTCAATGACGTCCAATAAACTGGTTCGTGCAGCTGCAAATAAAGTGCGCATAGCTACGTCGATAGCCAACCTCCGTTAGGAGATGGTACGCGAAGAAGAATTTCAGCCTTGGCAAATGACTTGGGCTCAGGTGATTTTTTGACACGTATATTGTAGCGCTGACGCTACGTGTCCCTATATTTCGCTGCCTGAGTGTTTGAAGCCTGTTCTATATTAGATTTCTTCATTTTGAATACATTTTGAGCTTTGAGAAAACAGTTTAGAGATGTTAATTAATATTAAACCTTTGCGAGCGTCCCAGCCCCAGGTGTCCCGGTAGGGGAAGTGCTGACTACAGTAACTTTCCATGACTAAAATGTAACCCAATCTGAAAATATTTGCCTTCAGAAAACTCTTGCACATTTTCCACGCCAGCTCTTGTGCAACTATGCAAGGTCATAAAGTAATAATAATGGTAGTTTCCGGAATGTAGTAGTAAAAAAAAAGATATATAAACAATAATTAGGTAAGTACCGGAAAAAAATGACGAAGCTTAAATGTTTCTTATATTATGCAGAGTGGCCCAAACTGGAAAAGCGCCCGGATCCGTCGATTGTTGATTTAAGAGAAACTATTTTTTGTATTTTAAACCCTTCAACTTCAACTCCTAAGCACGGGTGACGGTACCACCAATTTTTTAATGGGAAAGGGTGTCGCGTGATACCTCATTTTAAAGGTTTCTTTGTACCCTGATTATAACCTTCATGTTTGACTACTATTATCCTCGTTGATATGACAGCTTATGAAAATCCGGGGAAAAGAGTTTAGTTAATAATTAATTAATCTCAAGAGCTACAGCCTCAAAACTGAGGACCATGGAAAGTAAGATATTACATTTTGGCGCGCAACTCAGAGAAAAACGTAAAAAAATATTGCATTGAAAGAATTTAATTCAAATATTTTTTGGTGTCATTGGGATTTATATTTGAACTTACATGACCACAAACACATCGAAAGCTGGTGACTTAAAATTAAACAGATACTATCATATCGTTAAGAGCCGTATTTAAATTTATATAACATGGAACAATATGGAACATTTTCAGAACAAATGCAAGTATGTTAAAATCGATACTGTAAAGTCAATGAATGAATTTAATTACAAATTGAATATATTGGCATTCCTTTAGATTTTAAACATTGTTTTAGAACCCTGTAATATTAAATTTAAGACGAGACTATTTACTTCAAAGTGAAGTTCATTTATTTTGACTACACTTCTACTCAGAGATGAATGCGTATAATAATAAGTATTTGTAATATTTTATACACTTTGGTGTCTAAAGTAGCTGTTTTAATACCTGATTTCGGGGACTAAAGTGGCACTTTTAATCTCTAGGGATTAAAAGTAAAATTATTTAATTATGAAGCAAAATTATGTATTTATTAATTCAGTACAGTGCTATATTACAGAAGTGCCTATATTAAAGAATAAAAGAATAATCTTTTTACTATCATTATTAATATTAACGTTTATGCCAACGCCACTATAGTTGTTTAATTTAAAAGGGGTTGAAAATTGGAGTGTTTCGTACAACGAAACTGTATACCCACATTTCAAACGCTTCAAGTGTTTTTTGGGTCACCTCTGTCAATGTCCACGACAACTCCGTAGAAGAGTGCCATGAAAGCGTAACATCGAAGGATTTTGACTTTGATGTTTAGGTCCAAATCGTGGCGTTTAAAAAGTTTTGACATTTTGATAAAGGTTTGTCTTGCTTTTTCTATTCTGCATTTAATCTCTTGAGAGTGGTGCCATTGCTCATTAATTATCGTTCCCAAATAAATGAATTTTGACACTCTTTCTACTGGACTCTCTCTGAAACAGTTGACAGTTTCGGTTGTGCTTACTTATTATCATGAACTTGGTTTTACTTATGTTCATTTATAGACCATATTGTTCACTGGCATCGTTTATCCTGTTCATCAACTCTTGCAAGCCAATCAGACTGTCGGCAAATACTTTTGTGACAGGTTATTATACGGAGCGCGCTAAATTTTGCGTTTTTATACTTTAAACTGCTAAATTCAATACAATGCGCATTTTAATTCGTTTTTTGACCGTACAGGTAGTTTTAAATCATAGACCGTTTATTAAGTTTAATTATGTTGACTACCAACTAGCCCAAATTAACCGAAGTTAACCTAAATAATGTCGTTAAGACTTGCGCCTCATGCAACCTCGTATTGGCTTATGAGGCACGATACTAACCCAAACTATGCTCATGCGGAAAGCCTGCCTGTGAAAAAGTATCACTTTCCGCATTCATTAGCAACGCAACTATTTTGTGTTAACCAACCTTCAGAACCCATATCTAGCAACTGCGGACTTTGATAATCACGCACACTATAAATAAAACATAAATTTATTCTAAATAATGCACCCGAAATAAATATCATCATTTAAAATTAAACCTATTTACTTTATTAAAATTATTATTATGATGAACTCACAATAATTTCAAAGTCTACGCCTATGGACTGCCCTTGCTTTCGCACAGGCGGGCAACACTACATTTAGTAGTGTGGGACGAATCTTGTTTACAGCGAGGATTTGGCCGGGATAAAATCTGTTCCTGATTCATAAAGATATAAGGAGGCTTTTGTTGATGTTGGATGCAAGTTTTCGGATTTTTATGAATGAGTTGTTGGGTCTTTTTAGGTTAAATGTCTTTGGCAACATCCCTGTCCTTACTCAACTAAATATTGCCGACCAGTTCGTATTCAATTTAAGCACGACACAACAGAACTATCTGTGATGGAATTGCAAAGTATTGAAAATCAAATTTCTTCTTTGAATCCAACAAAAATTAAGGTCAAACCCACGGATATATTCGTTCATCATAAATTACTTAATGATAGATGGTAAAATCTGTAATGCTGCAATGGACAATTCGTCCAGACAGAAATGTTACCATTGTTTCCTTACTTCAAAAGATATCAATAAGATTGATGATCTTGCACTTAATAAGGAAATTTTAGACGAAAGAGGTATGAATTCGAATTACCAACATCGCCTGAATCTGCTTTTTCGAATGTTTATACGTATATAATAGGTAATTCCGCAATTCGTCAATGGCAGGCAAGAGGAAAGGTGAATAAAGGTGACCCTAAATAAGAAAAGAATCCAAGAGCTGTTCTGAAACGAAATGGATTTATTAGTTGATAAACGAAAACTCGGGTTCCGCAGCACGAATTACTGTAATACTGCTCGTCGATTTTTCAGTAATTCTAAAACCTCATCAAATAATGTTTTCCGATGAACCGACCGACGCCGATGGCGACGTTCTGCTTTAATTGCAATGTTAATCGGCATAATTGTTGTCATAAGAGAAAATCCTTATTGGCTTCGGGAACAATACACACAAATGAAATATGTGGGCTGATATCAAATAGGGCAAATGATAAGTTAGTTTCATTAAAGTAAATCGAAATTAACTATCAATAAAAAAAATATAGACAACATTGCAGTACCGTACTACAACGTTGTCTATATTGTAGTGCCAAATAACGAAGTTTAGCTGCAACAATACGGTGCACACCACACGAATTTTGAAAGATATGAACGATATAAAAGAGCTAAAAGAAAGAATCGAAGTTGAGTGTTGACGAATCAAAGAAACATATATTTCAGTTAAGTCGGAGAAACGGTATTTAAGATATATTATGCGCCAACGAACTGGCAAACCACAAAATGTAAATTGGTTAAATTCACAACAAATTTTCGTGTATACATTTTACACAAAGATCCAATTTCTCCAACACGTGAAAACTCTCGACGAGAAAAATAAGTGGGGAATAATATAGAGAGAACATTTCTATTACCGAGCGAGCTGAAATTTTATTGCGACCACAATCACGCACAGCGGGGGGAAATTGTGTGTTATATAGAAAAAAAACATTTGAAACGTGTCATAGAAATCCCAAAATATGTCCCGAGATCATGGGGATTTTAAACCAATGCGAACATATGTTGTTTCTTCATGAAATGACCTGAGGAATTAAAGCCTAAAATATTAGCACGTTATTAAGGACATCGTGTATATGAGTATCCAATAAGTTCTCACACTATCGTAAACATGCAAAATGAATTTCTCAGAAAATTGTGTTCTAAAAGTTAGATTATAAAGAAATATTACTTTTACCAGTGAATCCCAAACTGAAAAATATATAAATATTGTAACGTTGTAAATGTTACAAAATACAGTAGTGCGATTTTCTTCTTTTACTGGTCGATTTGTGTTATCGATACTCTCACTACCTTACTTCTCGCGACCTTACTTCCGTTGTTCCGAGCAGCTCAAAGAATTAATCCGTTTGCAGCGCCACTTGAAAATTTTGGTATATATTCTTTTTTGAGAGAACTGATAGCCCTTCTCACCAGAACACTAAAGGCATGCAGGCAGTTTTCCTTATCGGAATTTATCGTTGGTATTTTTGACCTTCAGGTCTAACTACCGCCTGATTGTGTCGTTGCAGTATATTTTCTAAAATTATCAGCCATATCGTCTCTAAACGTTGTGTGATGAACTAGTGTGGTAACCCTTTTTTTTCAAGGTATGTTGGACACAAGTGTTTCTATTTAAGATGTCTAAAATTATTTATCATTTAACTAGGGTCCTTCTGTGAGATAGAATTCCTTCCATGAGATAGAATTTCCTGCTTTTGTGGCTGACATCCGTCGACCGCATTTTGATGCTGACCTAGCTAGCTCCGGCGTGAGTTAGCCATACAGCGCGGCCTTTTTGTCAGGGGAATACGGCCACATGATACAGACGTACCTTCACAGGAAACGCCAGTGTCTGCAAATCTACTAGATACAAGTAAAATCTGTTTTATTTTAATTAAAGACCTTTATTTTCGACATAGTCGTTATAAATCATTTTCGTTAATTAATTTATAGTCAAACTACTGTAGGTCGTTTGTCTTCAATATCGCCTTCATTATCGTTACATATCATTTTGATAATGAATTTATAGTCAAAAGACTGTAGGTCGTTTGCCTTCATTATACCATATTGTGAACTACTTAAAAACATTAATTAAATATCACCCTGTCGTAAGTTTGAACTTGAACTTGAAAAATGTTATATAAACATTCACTGTTAATTATAAACAACTTGAGCGGTCGACGGGAGCGATTTTAATCCTTAATGATGCAGTCATCAGCATTTTGTAACATATAAATACGCAGGCAAACGCCAAGTTCATCAGGCTTTCGGGTCTCTCAAACCGCTCAGTCTAGTTGCGGGGCAGTACACAGATACGTCCACTTCTAGCTGTTCTATCCCACAACCCCCATAACTGAGAATACTTATGCACAGGTATAAGGTTGTCAGGTCCTTACCTAACCTGGATGAACGTATGCACAGGTATACGGCATTCGGGGGGCTACTAAAAGTATAGATAGAGTCGAATTTATGAAGTACCGGAACTACCAGTAAAGGGATAGTTTTTGGGGAGTTTTAAAAAGTAGTGAAAGTGCCTTAGCAAGTCGTGATAAGCAAATACCTAAATAAAAGACAACTCCGCTCACATAAACTTTATTAAAATAGTGACGTCGCTTGCTAGACAAACTTTGAACTAAGCCTCCCTCGAGAAGACATGCATTTCATATTAATTGGGTATAGTGTAAACTCTTAATTCATCTATAATCTTAAACACGCCTTTATTAGTATACAGTCTAACCGTTGTTAAGTTTGTTTGTAAATAAACTTGTTACTGTTTTTATCGATGTGTCTCCTTTATTATCTCTTCTCAACTTGACGTAGTGCGTTCCTAAATCTGAGTTACTCTCCTACACGCTAAGTAAGGCGTGGCGTCACAGATAAAAATACAATTCGTGACAATATTTTATCGTTATATATCATTTTAATTAATGCATTTATATAGATATGTTCTATATTGTTTTATTTTTACCTTCGAATTGATTGCATTTGGCTCCACAAATGATTAAACTTGGTTTGAATTGGTATAGTGCCTCTTCGGTTCTGGCTCCAGCATGTAAACTGCACAAGTACTAGTTTAGTGACCCTAATGAATTACCTACGTCTACGTTTCGATAGGCAAGTCTGCTATCGTTATCAAGAATGAAAGAAACTAAAAATGAAAATGGTTAGCAAATACAATAAAACAGTAAAAAGCTCTTGCAGATTGTCAATCTTTGAACTGACTTTGACAAGATGACAATTATCCTTCGCATCTCCGCCATCCCTCATTACACTTTGTAGTATACAACTTTTTCCCAATCGGTACAATTTTTAAAGAAGTTATTTAAAAACATGGTGATTCAGCCGACCCTGGCTAGCCGCTCGAGCTGATGCGCCATTACAATTTTGTACCGGTCGGTGACAAGCAAGAATCCGTAAATCGGTTCTTTCTTTTGGTTTTAAAAAGAAAAATGCCTAGAAATCGTATTTCTAGTATAGTGAAGTGTTAGTGATACGTCTTGCTCGCAAAGGAGGCGAAAAAAGGGGGCAATATTCATCGGAAGAAGCGAATCAGGGGGTGAGTCCATATAAGATTATATGCCAAAATTTCAAATATACATAAATACCTGGTTATTTTAAATATATATAAAAACAGAATCTCTCGTATAAAAGCAAACTAAATGTGTATAATACTAAACTGAGTATTATGAATAAATATGACACTTGTAACCCTTATTTTTTTACTTAATAAAATTGAAATGGAAAATACTCTCAAACTTCTAAAACTAACTATACTTATTAGAATAAAATAGAGTGCAAACGGGTTACAGTGAAAAATGCGAATGAAGCAGTAAACAAAAATTAAATGTGCTCACTGCGATTTGAATTATACTAACAAACTGTTATTTATATACGAACGAGGGCATGACAAAACATTGTTACATTTATTTGTCGTCTGTGCACAATTGCACAGAATCAAACAATATATTCGGAATTGAAATATATTATAACGAAATGAATAAGTAATAAGCAACAGTTAACGATACGAGTTATTCGAACCGTTCTCTAGTAATCTCGTCTAATCGTACATCCTACCAAAGAAATACTATTCAATCACAAAAAGTGTTTGCATAACACAATCAAAAGGAGGAAATATATACCGGTCGGCCTGCACATTTATTAATGTTTTACATAGAATAAAACGTTTATACCATTTATACCATAAAGGAATATAAAAAATAGAAGCAAATGGTTATAATGCCTTCGTATCATTCGTTTTTCGATATTTGATCCCCGTATGGGCACATGTGGGATTATAAACTGCAATTCGATTCGATGCAAATATTGCAAAACAAAAAACAAAGTTATATTTAATTATGATCCACTGACTCATGCTGCAGATCTATGTGAAAATTTAAGAGTATGGCAATTACATAAGGTATTAAAATTTGAACAGAATAAACTTATTTACAGGATAATAAATAAAACTCAAAACTAAAATATTGTCATAATATTTTCAGAGTTTATAGGAAATCATACTGTTATTATTACTAAAATGCAATTATCCTCAATACCAGTGTTCAAAAACACTGTCTAGAGGAATAAGAACTATGTATATTGTAATTATTGCTATTACTGTATTAACAAATACTTTTCAAAAAATACAAAAAAATAAAAAATTTGAGTAAGTCGAAGAGTGCCCTTTTCTCACGAAATTAATCTCTAAAAACTAACCACAAAGGCAAGATGACGCATAATTTACGAGCGACTAAATCCCAAGTTGGGTATTATTATAGCTTTGCATGGCCCTCCGTTGGCTTTGCTCGCTACGTAGGCTCGATCAACAAGAACTAAAAGTGCTAACCAAAACTAACCCAAAATTAAGGGAAAAAGGGGGAATGTAATCGTTCGGCTTTGTCGAAGCAATGTAATACCGGAACACATTATTCTTAAACAATTCGTGTTGACATGAGCCGTCCGGTGAGGGAAAAAATTGGAGTAAACATTGCTTGCAGGAGATGTTAATAAATAATAATAATACCTATTTACAAATTCGCATTTGCAGATGCGACTAACTTTAATTAAAATTGGCCTTCACATTTGCAGATGTGAAGGGCCCCCAACCAGCCTCCACCCCAGTAGGTATATTATGTAAAAGTAGTTAGAGGCACACTATATCCCTACATTTGCCGATGTAAAGGATATATGTACTGACAAAAATAAAACGGTATAGTGCTATGTATTTTCAGATACAAAAACAAATAACCACCATACTATTGCAACCCTCTTACATAAAATCATTGCATTGGAGGTAGCGAATTATTACACTCTTGGTTTTTATTCAAAACAGAAATTACAGTATTTGCAGATGCTGTAAATATGCTAAAAAATCGTTGCATTTGCAGATGCAGTCGAAAGCATAACCAGGGTTAAGCAGCAAGCAAAAAGGTGAATAGTTCGTTGTATTAGCAGATACAATCGATCGTACCCACTGTCTGCAATTGCAGTTGCAGATAGTGAACATAGTCATGAACCTATTTTTCTGTTCAAAAACAGAAATTGCAGCATTTGCAGATGCTGTAAATAGGCTAATAGATCGTTGCATTTGCAGATGCAATCGATATCATAAGTAGCAAAACCAAGGAAACTCTTTTGCATTTGCAAATGCATTAGAAGATCCTCTCACGCTAGCTGAGGAAATAACTTATCCGAATCAAGACTTACCAACATCAGAAGCACCAGATGGTCCTGAACAAAGTAACGACCACCTAGCTGTGTAGGTGTAAGAAAAAAAAAATCACACCTGCGAGGCCAGAACTCAGATAGTTTAGACTAAAAGATAAAAAAAAAAGCAGTATGATAGAGAAGTATCCACTAGCTGCCAACTGCAATGTCCTCAGACCATCAAAATTAAATCTCGAAGAGAGTACTAGTACTAAATCCTGCCAAGACAACTACTGTATCAATTACAGAAACAACTATAGTCCGTGGGATTAGTGCCTTAGCCTCCCTTTCAATAATTTAATTAGCCAACCGTCTGAACTAGAATACGTTCAAAATTAGCAGAAATTAAAGGTAAACAGTTCAATAATAGAGTGGGTACAGGATTATAAAATTCCTTTCAATAGGACACCACTCCGGTTAGCAAAGTAGAAGACTACATAGGACGGCAAAAATTTTAATTTCAAAATACGCATTCTTAGGGAAAACTGATCTCTTAAAGATGCATATTTCCTTATCCGTATGCACAGTAGTCAAAAAAGTTGTTAAGATTCGTTTTTTGCAACGTACTATACCAATTTAATTGTGTTTCATTTGGTTTATGTACAGCTCCATATCTTTTCACAAAATTGAAACCAGTTGTAAGATATGTAAAATTAAAGGGTATAAAAACTGTACTCTACTTAGGCAATTGGCTAGTTATTGGTAATTCAAGAGAGAATTGCTTAAAAGTATAAATAAAATTACATAAACATTACAAGATTTAGATTTTAAATAAATTCCGAAAAAAGCGTAGTTATTCCCCCGCAACCATGCTCACTTTTGGGGTTTATAGAAGAGAAAAGGGAGCTACTGGCAGAACAGTCTATTACCTTTACCCTGAAAAATACTAACTCACATCTCCTTGCGGAGAGAAACAACCGTTATGGAAGAAAATTTCTCTGGCTGTAGGGAAATTAGGAAGTTCCTGAGAAATTAAACTGATTATTTTTTATTGCAAACTATACAGCAGGGAAAAAAAATATATCGATACGTATTTTTTTATTTCCACTAAAGATGAATATTACAAGAGCTATACCAGTTTTTAGTTTTGTATATATAGATATACTATGCATGGTGTGACGTAACAATTCATGTGTATTATGACGTCATAAGCACATCTCAAGGCGTTGTATCTGCCTCATTTTTCGGCTTAGGGAAAAAAGAAAAAACATGTGTTCACTTATTTTTCATGGGCTATCGAAATCAGCAATAATAAAATAAAAAAAAATAAAAAATAAATAAATAAATAAATAAATAAAAAAAAATTGATGAAACCCTCATTGTAACAAAGCGTACCTAATGAAGCGATAAAAGTGATTATTTCTTCATTGACAGATAGCGCCCTCAAACAATACGGAAATATTTACAATAAATAGGGGAATTTCTGTTTTTCTAAGCGCCAACAAATATATAATAAAACCGTAAACTTATTCTTGAGCTCCTAAACATTCAATTGTCTTCGGAGTCATCCTACTCAAACAAAAGACGAAGCGGTTATAAAACGGTTTCTCAATGGAACATTTAACATAAGACCCCCAAAATGAAAATACTCAATTACTTGGGATTCCTACCCAGTTCTACAGCTCTTAAAGAGCATGTACCCTCACGAATTCTTAAATCTACAAATCTAACTTTAAAGCTAGTAACACTCTTAATACTAATAACGGCACACAAATCACGGACAATACGGAAGTAAAAATAGACAATATTTTTAAATATGAATACATAATTGAAATCAGATTCCCGCATAAAATAACAGCAAGTGGCTTAAACAACCTAGCAACCTAGTTTGATATTACCTTATTTTATTAATCAACCTGAACTATGTATAGCCACACTATTAGAGACTTACATAGAATGCACAAAAGGAAAAAGGGTGCTACCAGTCAATAAAAGGTGAATAGTTCGTTGTATTAGCAGATACAATCGATCGTACCCTCCACTGTCTGCAATTGCAGTTGCAGCTAGTGAACATACCTATTTTTTTGTTCAAAAACAGGAATTACGGCATTCACAGATACTGTAAATATGCTAATAGATCGTTGCATTTGCAGATGCAATCGATACCACAAGTAGCAAAACCAAACAAAATGTAATACTCACTCACAAAAAGCCCTATCACCCAGACAGCAGTCAAACCATTAGCAGATGGGTCAAGTTAATACTAAAAGCCAGCAGTATAAACACGAAAATCTTTGGGGCACACAACACGCGACACGGGGCAACTTCAGCAGCTCAAAGAATGGGAGTTACATTACAAACCATTCAGAAGACAGCTGGCTCGACAGAAAAATCAAAAGTATTCTCGAAATTCTATAAAAAACTTGGCGTGGGTAATCCCACTGGATTGGCATCTTGTTTATTGAACCATAAATTCTAAGGAATCATATAAATATTAAGCTACAATTATAACTTACTTACCAGCTTGTTATCATATTACATAAGAATATTGGTATAGTATTAAAAATAAGTTAAAGGTTAATATCAGTTAAGCGTTAAACATGATATATGTACCTTCATGATGTGTGTTATTAAATCTAATGGTTATAAATTTGAATTTTAGTTTATAAAAATGTAGATTACATCGCAAATACTTTAAACATCTACAAAGTGTAATGAGGGATGGCGGAGATGCGAAGGATAATTACAAGATCAATCGACTTACCTGTAAGGAAGATCGATCGGAATTATCCGAGCATCTCCGCCATCCCTCATTACAAACCCACCCAGTCTTTACCTTCTCCCTATCACCCCAAATGCAATGTAATCAAAAATCTCACGAACCAAAATTGTAATGACGCATCAGCTCGAGCGGCTAGCCAGGGTCGGCTGAATCACCATGTTTTTAAATAACTTCTTTAAAAATTGTACCGATTGGGAAAAAGTTGTATACTACAAAGTGTAATGAGGGATGGCGCAGATGCTCGGATAATTCCGATCGATCTTCCTTACAGGTAAGTCGATTGATCTTGTAATTATAATGCCATATTTAATTACTGGTAACTGGTCTTTAGTGTGATATTTAGATGTTATTTGGTAAATTAATTTGGTTTTGAAGTTTTATATATCTATAATTTGGTGTTATTCGCTTAGGAAGAATTTAATGATTTTTGTTGAAAGGATTAGTTAATTTTTAAGTGTCCCTTATCAGTTCTTAGCAAAGGTAACCAAGTGCTATTAAAACTAACAGAAGTAATAATAGCACTTGGTTACCTTTGCTAAAAACTGAAGTTGATAAGAGACACTTAAAAATTAACTAATCCTTTCAACAAAAATCATTAAATTCTTCCTAAGCGAATAACACCAAATTATAGATATATAAAACTTCAAAAACAAATTAATTCAACAAATAACACCTGAATATCACACTAATGACCAGTAACCTGTAATTAAATATGGCATTATAATTGTCATCTTGTCAAAGTCAGTTCAAAGCTTGACAATCTGCAAGAGCTTTTTACTGTTTTATTGTATTTGCTAACCATTTTCATTTTTAGTTTCTTTGATTCTTGAAAACGATAGCGGACTTGCTTATCGAAACGTTGACGATATATAGGTACATATTTCATTAGGGTCACTAAACTAGCACTTGTGCAGTTTACATCCTGGAGCCAGAGCCGAAGAGGCTCTATACCAATTCAAACCAAGTTTATTCATTTGTGGAGCCAACGGCAATCAATTCCAAGGTAATAATGCATTTATAGTTATACGACTGTAGGTCGTTTGATGTCTATCGTTTATATTCTCGTTATTTCACGTTTTATTTATTGATCTGGCTATTTGGCATATCGAACTTACCTTCAACAGGGCTGTAGGTTATCTAATTTTGTGTATTATATTTATTTCTGTTTCTTTTCATAGTTGTTACGGAGGTACTTAATTTTATCTTTATTATATCTAATATTATCTCAGTTCGAGAATTCATTTGGCTAGTGTCAGGATAGCTGATTGATTTATTTTTACTGTACTTGGCTGTAAAGCTCATGGCAGTAATTTCTTTCACATGACTGCAATTTTAATTTGTCGCCTTAATATCGGAATCAACTTGAGCTCAATTCGTTTAGCTATAGATATTTAACGGCTCACAGGTTATCTTATTGATTTAGCATAATTCAGTGACTGTTTATTGGTGTACTGATATTGCCAATACCACGGGATTAATTTATGTTAAGTTTGGTTAATAATCACTTTATTTATACCTGCATATATTTACCGACTATACCTATACATATTTACTTGATCGGTTAATGGCGTCTTCCGACAGCGGTCTGCTATTTACTTTTCTGTTCGGTTGCACGACGCGACCCGACGCGACGTTGGCCGAATCGGCAGAATTACCCATGTCTTTACGGTACACTGAATTACTCTCAACGGTCTGGTAGGTCAGTGATCAGATACTGCGTTTGTGATACGACGGTTCGGGTTCGATTCCCGTCAATGCCAAACCATGTTTTTAAAATTTGGGTTAATTTTGGGTGTTTTGTTTGGTTGCGCCCCGGAGCATGCAGTGAAAAAAAAACAAATATAAACAGACTGCTGCTGGCTGGAGATGCTAGTATCTTATTTTGCCTTGGTTTAATATTCTGATAATATAGGTCAAATACGTTACAAGAGAACCTTCTCACTGGTTTATGAGTGTTACTATAACTTCAAATTGTCCTGAAAGGGTATGTGTAAGTTTTCATATTTAAATAAATAAGTTTATTTGGAATTTTGATGTATATTTTGGTAAATTGCAGTCGAAATAATAACTGATTCGTGTATCCACGGTTTTTCAACGTTCTTATAAAGGGTATTTTTTTGAATCAATAATCATTGACAAATTGCTAGTAAAAAAAAAATAGTGGCGCCCGCACATAACTGCCAAGACATAGACCCACCCAAAAAAATTGAATCCGCTATGGACCGCCTAATGAGCAACTAACAAATAAAGTTACATATTTGGCACCTAACGCTAAGGCTGGTTGCAATATAAACACAAAAAATTAAAAACAAACCCACACAGCTCAACTTAGAGCAAAACGGACTGCACATTCCTATCTTAGTTTCTAATTGTCTAGCGTCTGAAATTTTAATTTCTGGCTAAACCTGAAGAGTTATGATAGATAATGAAAAACTAAGATAAGATGCTTCATGATAAGCCTTTTGAATTCGACAGGCATTCAAAGCGGTGAAAGTGACGTTTTTCACATGTCAATATCTCTTGTTTCAAAAAAACCGTTTTTTCTTGAAATCCGGAAAAAGCTGTATACAACGAAAAAATTGCGTTCAAATTGAAAAAATTTACTTTTTTGGTTTTTTAGATATTTGGGTTACTATAATCAATTCCATTATCAGACTCTGAAAGCAACTGCTCCGCAGTTCAACTCACTCGCTCAAAAAAAAACGTTCATTGTTAGGAGTAACAGTAGAAAAATTGGTTGCAATTAGAAAATCGGTAAAAAAAATTATCCAGCAAGGATTATGACAAATATGAGTCATTTTTAGACACCGACTATGGTGATGATGACCAATTAATTTGCCAATATATTCGAAAGACAAATCGTCCTAACGATTATTCTTCTGATTCTGATCGTAGCTTTGATAATACTGATGACGAAGTTGTGTCTTCAGAATCTGACTAAGTCTAGGATTTTTTTATAATCTGTTTTGTGTTTCATTTTTTATATTATATGATATAAAAAAGGTGGTCTGTTTTTTTAAGTAATAAGCTAATTTAAACAGATTTATATTTTTAAATATTATTTTATTTTTGGTTTGTATAAGAATATCATAGTTGTTTGTTGTTCTTTTCTTATTTATTTTGTAAGTACATTATCTTCTGCATGTTTCGTCAGAGTTCTGTTTGGTAGACGTTCCTGTTTAGTTTCTGTTTTCTTTTGGACGTAAACTATTTTTGTCTGCTATACAGTTGTTTTTTCTTTGTATAGAATTTAAGAAAAAAAAAATAAATTTGAATTGTTCCATTATGTTTTCAACACCTCTAGGAAAAAAAATTAAAAACAATTTTTTTCTGAAAAAACTATGTTAGACACACTCGGAATTTAAAATCAACACTCAGGCAATGACAGTTGTTTAAAACATGGTTAATATAGATTTTCTTCCACTACTAACACATCTAGAAAATATTTTTGTAATAATTAATTATTAAATCCTCAACTAAATAAATTTTTTCCACCACTAACTTTAATACATATCAACCGTACTGATCGATTTTTAACATATCTGTATGTATTCTCATGCGCATAGTAAATAATCGATATACCAAAAACGATTATCATAAATACACACTAGGCAGGCAAATCAAATGACGTTCGAATTGATTATCTTAGGTTAACCAGGACCGTCGACTAGAGAATTTTTAAATATGAAATTGAGTCGATCGTTACTTGATGAATATCCATGACACACTAGTAATTGAAACACTGTTTCTGATTTTCACTAATTTTTAAATTTATTCACACCTTTCGTTGCACGGCGACATTGTCAAGTGAGTAGATATAAGTAACATTACAGTAAGGTACAAAAGAGGAAACATCGAGGCGTGAAATATTAAAAAAATATTTGAAAAACCCAGCCATGAGCCGGTAGTAAACTTAATTTAATAACGGAGAATTATTTGTAAGTATTTTTTTAAGCGCTTAAAGTAATATTAGCCCAATTACGTTTGTCTGCTATCTAATTAAATGGACTGTAATTTAACTGATACAAACTGATAAAAACTAATCTTTATTACTCCCAGTCGTCGTTACAATTTTAAGGATGAGAAAAAATATCAACTCTTTATGCGGTCTTCATCGAGTCTTTCGTGATTCTGGACATTCTGGTCTCCCTGGTGCTGCGCTTTTCCTTTGTTCATGTCCATGGGCTGCGCTCTTTAAATGGCAAAGGTGATGCTACAAAATTGAGCGTCGTTCGCGCCATCTGTTGCCTTGTGATCAAGTAGGCAAAGATATCTGCAATATACGGGCACAAGCCCCTAGATGGCGCAAGTATAACTGGAAACTCCAATCTGCCATGTGCTAAAATCCGTGCGAGGGGAGCCAAGGCCACCTATACTACAAGGTGCCCTTGGGGGAGCATGATCTGCATTTTAAGATTCTTTACAGGCTTAGACGACTATATCAAAATCGGCCTCCCCTACTGATCCATCTCGTATTACAATATCGTATTACAATATGTCTTAGTGATGCAATCAATTTGTACCAAGAGCTCTCGTGGTCGAGAGCGTGCTTTTTTATTATTATTTTTTTAAGATTATGTTTCTAAACAGTTTTTTTTGGTATGTTTTGGGTTAGTTTAGGTTAGCACTTGGTTAGTTTCCCTTTCATGAGGCCCAGTAGCGAGCGAAGCGAGCGGAGGGCCATGCAGATCGACCAATAGGAAAGGCCGATTTTGATATAGTCGTCTACGCCTGTAAAGGATCTTAAAATACGCAGGATCTTCTCATCTGATGTCCGCCATCTTCTCGTTCGATTTGATTCTTTCAACCAACACAAAATATTTCTATATTGCTTTCGGAGATTAATGTCTCTCAAGTTAAAGGTTTGACATCTTTACCAAATAACTACTCCGTTAAATGAAGGTCTCCAAATGTACCCAGGATTTCAGGCATTCCGTTGCTGCTGCCACCAACGTATTTGCGTTTTCAAGTATGATAGTAAATTTGTTACATTATTTATAATTTTTCTGCTATATCAAAATATTATAAAGTCAGGTATTTTACATTTTACGTAATTATGTTTTAGGAGCATCTGTAATTGTGGAGAACAAGGAATTTAAATTGTCAAAATCAGCAGCCCGCACAGCAACTTTTCTGGAATTTATTGACCAGCTCTTCGACAGCCTTATAGAAGCAATCCAGGCAAAGTTAAGAGTTGCCTTTACGAATGGATCTCCTCATAAGAAGTTTTGGAACTGTACAAAGATTAGTAACACAGGTTTGTAATTAATTAGATACAATAATATTCATTTATTAGTTGCAAAAATAAATTAAAAAAAGGAATAGCTGAAAGTGAAGCCATTTCAAATGAGATATTTTGTTATAGGAGCCGCCAGAGGAAGGCGAATGAATAGAGGAAGCATTGAATCCTGTTCCAGGAAATGTACCTCTTCGTTAAAGTCGATTGAAACCCATGCGCTAAACTACATAGCCAAGATATTTAGTTAAAAAAAAATAGGTAAACAGCCATGTCTGTAAGAAACTTTTAAAAAGTGACTCTAGCTCTAAGAACAATTAGAGTGATCTATTTCTCAAAGCTAAAGAATTAATAGTACCTGTGTTAATTCTAAATTTTTATATAAACTGAAGTCTGCATTA